>JAGDQP010006236.1:11624-61358 GCA_022664845.1 Lepisma saccharinum | reverse complement strand
GCTGAAATTTTATATGTAGAAATTTTTTGAAAGTCGTCATCTTTTTTATAGAATTTTTTATTTCTATCTTTAAATAAATATGGTAGACAAAAAAACATTTTACAGATCGTTTAAGATAGAAATTTGAAATTTAGTATAAAGATATATTTTGGCGAGTAGATTACGAAAATGTAAGAGTTTTTGGAAAAGTCGTCATCTTTAAATAAATATGACCGCCTAAAAACCATTTTGTACACCATTTAAGCTAAAAAGCTGAGATTTTATATGTAGGCACGTTATGCCTATTAGATGAAGAAAATATAACAAAAGTTTTGAAAAGTAGCGATTGTTTGTGCTAGATAAAATATTTGTTGAAGTTATCTAAGGATGAACATTGCTATCAACGCGAATGATTTAAATAAATACGTTATTTATGGAACTTTTAGGGTATCTGAGTTGTGCAAATGTGCTTTAATGCATTTGTTTTTGTTGTTATTTTGTTTGACAACTGATAATGAGACAGCACATTGTGATTAGTGAACAAATTCTATAAAGATGGTCAATTAAGGGACTGGAACCTAGGTGCTGATGAAACTGTACATATTGGTAGTTTGTGAATGTTGTACTAAAAAGTTTGTCGTGATTGTATAATAAGCATCATAGAACATTGGAAATTGGCATTGCCACTAACATGTATAGCATGCTATAATGATAGTCCTATGGACACAGCTTAGCACAATTGCATTGAAATTTGTAAGGAATCTAAGGGAGAAATTGTGTAGGGAAACTTTACTGTACTTGTAAGGAAATTTATGAAATATTTTTAGAGATGCATTCCGATAATATCATCACAAAAGATTATTTGTGTTTGTATATATATATATATATATATATATATATATATATATAATTAGAAATGATGAGTACTTGGAGAAATTGCATGCACTTTTGTGGATAAAGGACTGGATTTATGGTTGTTGTACTTGGTGTCTTTAAGGAAGAAAATAGGGGAGAAGTACTTTCAAGTTGTGGTTAAATAATGTGTAAACTTTATAGGTAATAATAGACTCGTGAGAAATCATGATGTTACGAAAATCATTTTAAGACGAAAAGTGTGGCGAATTTAAATGAAGTGACGTAGATGAAAGAAGTAAAAGGTTTAGAGATGTGAGATGCGCAGAAGTGTTTTAAAATGACTGTGTTTGTGACAGGGAGCGCCTGTACATGAAAAACAGGGCACGCGATAATCTTTTTATATTCTGTGCGTTTGCTCATTTGTATATATGTTATCTATATTTGTTTTTTTAAAAAATATTAAGAGTATAAAGGTTCTAGATTAGCGTCACAAGAAGTGAATATTTACGCCAATCATTGATTATAAATAATATGTTCATTTTGCTTTGAATAATGCTCAAGCGGCAGAAGCTAAACTTATTCAGAAGGCCGCTAGAGGGGACGAACACACATGGTGAAAAGTTAGCATTAAAAACTAATTATAAGGAAGAATTGTGTTAATAATTTTGGTCATTTATAAAAGATAATGTTTCGTGCTGATCCACACTTAGAACTTTCGAATTCAATAAAAATCTGATAATGATATTATGCTTTGAAGTTCGCCACACGCCTTAAGTTATTGCATCGACTGTGTAGTAGTGAGAGAGTTGGTGTCGAACAATCCATAACTTAACCTAGCCTAACGCTGATTTGTTAACGAACTTCCGAGGACCTTGTATAGCACACGTACAAGAGAGATCAGTCCGTATACGATCAGATTAGGATCGACGGCATTTTTCCAGTGCCGGAGGGTGAAAAAGTTAATTTGAGATATACAATACCAGTCATTGCACAGCGACTGATCATTCTATACATCATTGTGTTGTATACACTAAATGTTCTCTCATTGTTTCTCGTTAACATGACTGACAGACATCACACAGGACGTCATCGTCTACCTCCGACTATTCCAGGACCACCAGCTTACCAAAATCCGCCAGAGTATACACCGGGAGCTACAGGAAAACATAAACTTTATCCAGATCAGCATTCTTTCTCTACAAGACCAGACTCTTTCACTGCAAGCCAATCAGGACGGACCACACCAGTATCACCACCATCGAAAAGGACTCATACCATTAGCACTTCGGGTTCAGAATATATGGATCTGGATAATCAAACTGACTCTCTTGGACAAGAACAAGCTTCATACTCATTTCTTCTCACAAATTTTGACCCGAAATATCAATCACCGAAACTCTTGCTCCAGCAATTCATCAAATATGTTTCTCGCGACGCTATCACCCGTATAATTCCAACTAGAAACGGCATCATTGTTAAGTCGCCAAATCCAAGACTAGCTACTATCATCCGAAATAAACACAGCTACGAAATCTTCGGGAAATCAGCTAAACTAACTGCAATGGAGAATACATCTATCAGACATCCACCACCTCCACGAAGACCACCAATACTCTCCGTAGTAATCAGAGGAGTTGAGCCAACCATCACAGACGAAGAAGCTGAACAAGAACTCTTGACTGAGGGACATATCATTACCAAGTGTCTTCGAATTAAAACCACATCAGGAACACCAAGCTATATGATCAGAGTCCTTACCAACAATCAAGACACCATCAATGAGTTACTTACAACAGGTGCATATATTTACAGAAGACGATATCGGGTCGAACCTTCTCACTCAACGCATCCTTTACCTCTGAGATGTGAAAAATGCCAGCAATACAATTCTCATCAAACTTCTGCTTGTCCCAATACTCCTACATGTGCATACTGTACCGGACCTCACAACACAAAAGACTGCCCAAACCTACAGCAACCGCCAAAGTGCAATACCTGTGCAGAGAAACATCCAACCTTCAGCTACAAATGCAAAGGTTGTCCCACACCAAAGCCCGAAAATCCTGGTCTTGTCGCCCCTATCCGAACTCCTGAAACCAATACACAGATCCCACGCATTACATCCATGACAAGCCCATTACCACATCACAATTCCTAACCTTCATAACAGTCGCTCTCCAAAACCTCTATCCCTTCCAACGCCAAGAAGTCCTCCACAATCTCCAATTCGCCGCCCGGACAATCCTCAACACCAATCTGCAAGCCACCTACTCCGGTCCCTATGTACTCGTACATACTAACATCTTAGAAACAGAAGTATAACTTTTCCAATGACTCCTAATTAATCACTCTTCCATTATTCACTTCATTCATTACAATGTATCCATCAGTGTACAACCAGGGCCTCATCTGTCTCTCATCAAGCCCAGAGTAGCCCCTGGGCAAGAAGACTGTCAATCACCCGTTTGGTCTAAGTGTATGTGACGTGGTAGTGCAATTCATATTTCACTCACTCCATTATCATTGATTTCCCTTACCTAAATTAATGATTATAAGCAAGCTTATAATATCCAAGTTATAAAGATTAAGAAAAATAAAAGATAATAAAATATTATTACTCCACTTCGACCACCTACATTCCAGTATTCCTAAATATCCCTAAATCCTCTTTCACGAAATAAAGGGCGTAACCCTTTAACGGGTACTAGTCAGCAGTGACTAGCAATTTAAAAAAATCGAACAATCAGAGGAAACAGAGGATAGGAATAACCCTCTATATGCATATATTACCTAGTTTTGGTATTCTACAGCTGTGAAGTTAGCGAACTATCCACTGGCTGCTGTTAGCGCCTGGGATATAATTCTTCGTCAGCTCTAGTGAGGTCGCGTTGGTTAGTAGTAGCGCCACTACGTATGGAAGTCGTTGATTGGGGCACACTAATCACTCCAGAGAGCTTACCAACGAGTAACATAGAAGGAAGGAAGTTGCTCATGCAGGGAGGAATTGTTACTATATTGAGGATGCGTATCTTCTGGACTATAATGGTAAAGTCAGTTGCAGGAAGAAAAGTCTAGACAGAATGCGGACAGTATCCAGTAGTGTCTCCATAAGGTCGCAAGCTGTGAGTGAAGAAAACCATCGCTGTAACCTGTGTAGATCCCATCTAGTGAGGATTTCGAATACCAGAAGACGGTGTTACTTTTTCAGTTGGAGGTTTTGTCTCCTGCTGAACACAAACCTCTCAAATTAAATATCATCAGTATCCAACGTCAGAAGGTTAATGGACGTGTGGTTAGCTTTGTGAATTGAGGATGATAAGACATTGTCAGTGAAGAACAATAATATAAACGTAGGTCGGATCACGTTCAGCATTATCTGCATTAGAGAACTTTAAGCGAGTGTTATATACGAACATAGTGTGAGAACTGCATAAGCATTTACTTCGTTATAATTTAATCTCAGTCGCAAGAAAGATAACTGATAATTAAATGTTTTTCATATATAGACTACTCCTCATATAACAATCTCAGTAACCTTTAGTGCAAGCTAATTATTCAATTAATCTTAGCACACAGGGAAAAGTCCAACTCTGTGAATTAAGTACGTCATACAGGGGAAAGCCAAACTGAATTGAAGTGAGTGAAAGTTAAGGCGTACGCGTACTGAGAATTCGTACAAAAAGAAAACCAAGCATCGTTACAGTGGAATGAGTATATCTTTTCTTACGTTTTTGGCATAGTATAAATACTTGTTAAACGATACTAATATTGAACGATTCAAATCTATCATCTCAAGTATTACAGTGTTGTGGAAAAGTGTATTCTTCTCATCTTGTATTGGAATAAAAACTATTGTCTGAATTCTAGTAGGATCCTTCCAGCAGAAGTGTTTTTATATGAATCTTATCCTGATAAATACTAGCAAATATCAATCCAGTTCATTCAATCTGCTTTGCTCTCGCAGTGTGCGCTCCTTCTACCGAGACACAATAACCTTCAAGATTGTGGAACCACAGTCACAAAGGATATTACACGGTTACATGTTTGGGCACAAAAATATTGTTGTATAAGTCTTATGATTGTTTGTGTTGTTTTAAAGTTAGTGTGAATATATGCTATGTTGGTGGTGTTGGTCTATAGTTTGGAAGAAATGGCATAAACAGTTTAAGATTGAAAGGAATGTAGTAGGATTTTGGTGCGCAGTATTGCGTGTATTTAATTGAAGAAATTAAGTAATTTGAACAGTGTTGTGTTTTGGTGACGATAGGAAACTTTGTTCATTTATAATGGATTTGTGAGAAGAAGATAGTTGATCTAGTGGCACCTCTTTAGATGTAGTGAAGGAAGTAGATTTTTGTGCTGAAACTTTATCAAATATTGAAAACCGGTCACAGAGTCCCTCTTTGCTTATGAAAAGTAATGTGACTATGAAAAAAGCTTTAAATGTTGTGCATTAAGAACAGTGTTCATTTCTTAACGAAAAGTGAATTTTCTGAAATGGATATAGAAGAAAGACCAGACAGTCCATCCCTATTAAAGCCAAGGGTTACCAGTATGTACCCCCTGTGTATAAATACAGACACAAAACCTGGAACGGAGGTCTCTTGTTCTTCAACAACATGTATGGAAATAGACATATTACCAAAACAGAAGAAAGTGGAAAGTGAATCGGTGCAAATGGATACGATAGTTAAAAGTGGAGATGTCGTATGCATAATGCAAAGTCACGATGATATGCAGAAAGATATAAATATTGTTTGTAAATTAGAAGAACAACAAAGTGAATGTGATGAAATGGATAGTGGACGTGATACGAAAGAGAAAAGTGAAAGAAAAGCAATATGTGCATGTGATCGAAACATAATTGAGGAAAGTTGTATATTTGCAGCCATGGAAACTGCAAATTATGTTCGGTTTCCGCTAATTTGTGGTGGATGTGTACAACAAGAAGGTAATCAATTTGCTCATGCCTGCATTGGATTAGGCTGGAATGAAATAGAACGTGAACATTTACTTAATGATCGAATGTGTTGTAGTGTATTTGAGCCTATTAATTTTAAGGCTTTATATAATGTGTATGAAGTGAAGCATAATAATTGCAAAGACTATACAATTGGTATATTTGAAGTGGGACTAAGAAATGTACTGGAACGTAAATGGACTGAAGTTGAGAACGTGTTACTTGTTAAAGATAATTTTGATGAACATACGGAATGACTTTAGTGTGAAGAAAGATGGAATGTAGATCTAATACGAATAATACGGTGGATAAAAACAGGCATTACAGGTTTGCATAATAACAAGTATGCACAGTATGACAAAAGACTATGCGTATGTACATAGAAATATAGATGGAACTTACGTACCTTGTAGGTATTCGATATTTGGTTTTGAAAGAAGAGCGCGTCGATACCATGAACAGTATTTGTGTTACCTATGGTTTTACATAAATATAAAATACGATGGGTTAGAAATTTTCCCATTGGGTAAACCCAAGTTGCGTTATGATGACCTAAACGCCAATAGTTTTATTTTTTCTTTCCTCAAGGATTAAACCCTGGCAATGGTTGGATATTCTATGGAACCTCTATGCGAAAAGTTATTGCTCTAAAGAGTCTGGTATAATGGAGGTGTGGGCATTGGGTGAAAACGTTAGTGACAGTTAATTAATAAGAAATACTAGTAGTAAACACATGAGAAACCATGCAGGGATCACGTTATGCTAGAGTGATTACGTAAGAAGAACGATGTTGGTGTAGGTCCGACTTTATAGACTTTCAATGTTTGGAAGAAATACTAAAGGACTTTGACAATGAGAACAATCTTAGGTGTATCTGGTGTTACTACTTGTTTGAGAAAGAAAAAGACGTGTGTACTTGCGGACAATTTGAGAACAACGAATATGTGCTGCACATACTAACGAATCCGGATTCTGTTCACGCGCTTTATGAACTCTTTAATAAGTTTCGTTGTTATACCAGAATTAACTTTATTCCCTTACATCGGTGTTTGGCGGAACAGGTAAACATGCATTTGGACAATGTGCGTGAAATCCTGCAAGCAAAAGTAAAACCTAGTGAATGAAACTGTATAATAATATTTTATGTGAACTGTGTAGTTTTGTGCAGTGGCAGTGAATTGATTAGTACTGTGAGACTAAAAAGAAAATTAGACGTGACATAAAACAGTTGCTTTTGTAGAAAAAACACTACTTGAATGTGAAAAAACATCTAAGTGAATTGGAAAATACCTTTTTTAGTAAACGAAACCTAAGTAATGTATAATGTGGTGATGGGTTTTAAAAAATAAATAGTAAGGTGAAATATTTACGCGTTTTATTTTTATGTGCTTTCAGAATTAAGATGAGGTGGCATATTAAATTTTGTTTGACTCACATGACATTTGCATTTGATAGGTTAAATGTTATAGAAATGAAACCTTTGCGTACAATTATTAGAAAATTATTGTAACTGTTTTTGTAGTGTTTAGACTACTCGATTTAATATATAATAAAATAATTGAACAACAGACAAAAAGCATATAATATTTTTTATATCTGTAAAAGCTTAATGAAAGTGGGTTTTTGATTATTTAATCCAAGGATCTCCATCTTAGTTGAAGACCAAAGAACAAACTTTTATTTTGTTAGGGAATAGTTTATCGTGTTTCAAAATTAAAGTCTAGTATACGTGCGGGTAATGTCGACTCTAAAAGTAACATCAGCATTTAATAATGCAAAATTATGATACACAAATTCCTTTTTATTAATATTACAGACATCTTCACACTTTGTATACATTCAGACTTGCATTGGAAATTTCAGTAAATCACCATTGCAATCTAAAATGCTAATGGAAACAGAAAACATGGGTTCCACATTAAACAGTAAGATTCGTATCACAAATGCAAACAAAATTCTTGACATATACTGTAGCATCTGAAATCTGATGATGTTGATATCGTACGGTAATTTCTCGTCTAATAAAGTGAGACCTTTTATCGTTGTTATTATGTTTGGATATAATTTTAAAATCTTTTGTATTTCTGGGTGCAAACATTAAATCGAAATATGTGTTGTTTGTCCAATATTTTGTACAACTGTCACAGCAAAACAAACTGTTATTATTACTTTTACTAAATGTAGGATATGCATATACTGTTTCGGAATAAACCGAACTAGTTTTAATATGAAGGAAGTTGTAGTATTAATACAGAATCACACAATAATAGGAAGTACAATTTTATTTTTTACGTTTATAAACATTAAGGGGTGACACGATAAGGGAAAAGCATTGGGGAAGCTGATGGCCAGAGTGTATGTTGATGGTGTTATTTTTGCATTTGTAGGACGTAATTGCATTTAAAAGCAGTAAGGATTTTGAAAAACTTTACGCAATAAAAAACAAAGCAACCAATTGTGGAAAGACAATGCATCTTCTATATAATTTGCAATCTGAGATTTTCAGTAAAGAAAATGCAAAACGGATTTTTCTTTACATGGGAATAACATTTTGTTATCTAAGCGAGACGAATGCATATAAACTATATTTTCTCTGTATCCCCTTAGAATAAAAATAAGAGTCACAGTTTACGAGTTGTGTCCCATATTTAGTATTTTCTTCTTTACTTGCAGTATGAAAAAGATTTTAAAACGAAAAAGATCTTTTATTGCTTAATATTAACGAAGTATTAGAATAATCTCTTGGAATTACAGATCATTGTGCATGAAAATTTAACAATGCTTCAACAAATACATTTATCGTCAAAGAAAAGTGCGATCACAAACTAAAACATGTATTTGTAAATTTCTTAATGCGTAAAACTTAATTTTACTTTTCTGTAATATACAATATATATAAAAGCAAAACACGTTAATTTTAAACAAAGTTTTCCGATCAGTGAAAACGAAATCTTCGTACATCAAAAGATGAGTACAAACAGCTTCGGAAATACATTTAATGATAGTTATATCACAATCATTTTTAAAAAGCTGTGACATTTTAACAAAAGGCGTAATCTGTGCAGAACAGCTATGCAACCATTTCATCTAATAAAATTATTTAAGAAAATACTTCATGGGACGTTGCTATACTAAAGTTCATAGGTAGAATGGCCACTCCATTCGATATCAGTCAAACTTATATTTTTCGCATCGATTTTTAGATTTTGCATACAACAGTTACGGGACACTTAGATTCACTATTCCAAAAGCTAAGCTGAAAGTAACTAATAACAAAAACCACTTGAGTTTTCGGAAACAATTAAGAATAAGTTCTTTCGTGATTGTCTAATGTATCATTTTAAGTTGATACTGCAGAATATGAAAACAAAAACTTAGCACCAACAAAGAAAAATTACCACAACAAATGTATCAATTACTATTACGGAAAAAAGAATCATGTACTATAACAATAAATTTTAACATGTAGTGCAACAAAAACTTTTTCTTGAAACACGCACAGAATATTTTTAAAATTAAGTTACATTGTGAAAAAAATTAAACAAAAGAGTGACATACAATGTGAGAGAAAACTTATTGTTGATGTACAAAATTATTTTAAAAATAAAGTTACATTGTACAAAAAAGATTTCATTTACGACATTGCCACAGAACGTTTTAGAAAAAAGATTGACATGTAGTATATCAAAAAATATTTTGTGACCTACAAAATTTTTTAGACATGCAATGTAAAATAAAAAAAATGTTATGCAGAAAAGTTTTTCTACAAGTATTCTGTCATAAAACTTTTTAGAAAAATTCTTATCCGACAAAGGAAACAAAAATGTTTTATAAATTAAAATACAAAATTCTGTTGGACAGAAAAATAAAAGTTCCAACTAAAAAAAATTACATGCAACAATAGACTCTACAGTACAAAAAACAAAATGGTTTCATACTTTTTGATAACAAAAGCTGTAACTATGAAATGCAAAAGCTAGCATACTTTTTAGAAAGTTTATCAAAAAAGAAAATGTATACATTTGCATTTGCATTTGCGTTTGAAAATGCATTTGCAAACAATAACACAACCTTCAAATGAAACAGATACAAGAACGAAAACTATTTTCTTTTATTAACAATGATTTGTATGGAAGCAGTTTCTGATCTTAGACTACGTTATTATATTATAACCTTGAATGAAAGAGCAAACGATTCAGTGAAATTACAACGCAATACTTTTTCATGTTAGGTCAGTTTCTTTATATCTCATTTTGAAGGAAAAACCAAAGCGAGTCAACGAAATTCATATGCACACACTTCTTTCTTATGCAGTGCTGGAATGCATAACCTTACATGGGCAAAAATAAGTCATCCCTTATACTGGAGTGCTGGAATGCATAACCTCCCAGGGGCAAAAGACACCCAAAGGAAAAGCGAAAATCGAGTCACAGAAATTTATAAGTGCAAAGTGGACAGATGGGAAGCGAACTCGGGGGACTGGAAAAGTTTGGAACCAAGCTAAAATTCTATATGGACTGTACTTCTGGGGTGATTTTATGCCTCGATCTTCCTTGGAAGTTCTTAAGTGATTGACAAGATGGTATTCAAGAGAAATGCATTAAACAGGATTTGAGGTGTTAATGCGATTGGAGAAGGTTGTGTTCATGTTAGAATTCTATATGGAATGTACTGGGAATACTTTTACTTGTATATTTTCCTTCCTTCCTTCCTTCCTTCAGAAGCTTTCAACATGGTATTCAAGAAAATGCTTTTAATTGGGAATGGAGTAAACTAGGGAAAACGGGAAAAACTAGGGTAAATTTGGTATGTATATGGAATCTGCTAAGTATATTTTTGTTCGTCTATTTGAAGAGTATTTGGTAAAATACGATCCTCTATAATAAATTGTCAATGCAATCAGTCCTTCTGGTGAGCTGAATTCGAGATTCTAGACCCCAGTCCATACTTTCTTATTGCTTTTTTCTTTATGCTATCTTTAGTCAATATTAAGCTAATTCATATTTTATAATAAACACCGCATGGCGACGTGAGCCCCTAAATTACTTAAATACTCAACTCGACTCCATGCTCTTTCAAATCTCTGATGCAGAGAACCTTTTAATTATAGCACTGTAAATAGAATCCGAGGCACTTTAATATTTTCAAATTTTCTTATGAAAATTCTCATCGAACATCGCTCTGTGACGTGAAGCAACTTCGAATCCGATCTCATAAATAATTAGTTTCAAACTTCAACTCGTCTTGGTCATTCACATTAATTTAGTTTTCACTAGCCACATTTAAAATAAGTACAATATGAGCATACAAATCCTTTCCATGTTTGTGACAGAATCTGTACAAAGATGTAAGGCTTGTTAACTTTAGCACCAGTCTGTCTTATGAATCAACTTAGATTTGTAATGTTTGTGCAATACACAAATGTTTTGTCTTACACTACATAGCCGATCTCAACAGGAGGTGGAATGTGGTCTACAGCTGTGCTAGTAGGATTACCACAGTACTAGTGCACAATATATTCTTAACCTATGGCTCATAGACTATGGTACGAACTAATTTCAGGAAATCAGTTCATGGCTTGACCTACCTACCTAGTTTTGCAGATACTCAAGATGCATAGGCTGATCAAAGCTACAGGATCTCGAAGCCTAGTATATCATACGATTAAAGTTAGATACCTTCCTGTTATCCAACTGATCTAATAACAATCAGCATTTGATTTGAGTTCCGAGCTCCAACACTGAACCGACGAACCCCAGATGTTAGGCTGTAAACAACTCATGCCAACTCGGCTACTTAATTTGATACGAGGTTGAGTGCACCTCAGAACAGAAAGCATGGACTAATGCAAATAAAGTTTTTCGCTGCCCTATCCAGACAGTCCACCCAATTTCTAGTGAAGATGAACTATTTCCCTCATGTCAACTTTACAAAGTAAAACTATGAAACATAATAATAATAATAATTAATAAAATATAGAAAGCCTAAGCAGTGGTTTGGTAATATTTTTGCTGGAGATACCTTTCTTCAAACCACTTTAATATTTTGAAACAATTTCAACTTTGTTTATCAAAATTTCAGAACGAGAAGT
Organism: Lepisma saccharinum; assembly: GCA_022664845.1. NCBI lineage: Eukaryota > Metazoa > Arthropoda > Insecta > Zygentoma > Lepismatidae > Lepisma > Lepisma saccharinum. The sequence goes on along the minus strand of JAGDQP010006236.1, from coordinate 49,473 downwards.
ATAAATTGGTTCATACCATATTATGGTATTCTTTTGAATTCGAACTTGTTAACAACTATACGTGAGATAGTTAAGTAATAACGAGCATTACGCAGCAGTGTTGCATCTAGTTATATAAAAATAAATAATAATGAGAATTCGAAACTATTTTTTTTCGAACATTCCAACGCAACATGAACATACAACAACTTGCGAGAAACTTAAAATTAGCTGGGCTGCCAACTAGGTAAAAGAACTTTAATCATATTGTTTCAGGAAAACTTTTTATTGTACGTAATCAAGTGTAAGTACGATTCTTGTTACAAATCCAAGTTCAGGGTGTCAGAGGTCACACAAAATCAAGATCTTAGTTATTTACAAGTGTGTATCATCATTTTACTGGTTTGCATGTTGAATGCTCACAAAATTTCTATATGAATACAAACATGTTACACAAAGTATTGGAGCTATTTAACTAGTATACCTAGAGTAACTTAACTTTTAATTGGTTTACAATGAAAAGGTATTGTGCGTTGATTAATTAGCAATCTTTTTCCATAATAACAGAAACTGTTTCGGAGGCATTAAAATACAAGTCTCGTGAGAAAGTTTACATTAAACTTTTATTTGATACGGTAACCATAATGGAAGCTATGTTAGTCCTCACTATTGGAAGGGTTTAATCGACGTCTTTTAGTGTTTATCTCTGGGTGTCGTTTACTTTGTCCTTTAGAGACAATCTTATATCCTGATTTACGCAATATATTATTTGGATTAAAGATTTTTACTGTCATATTTGTGAGTTACCAAACAACAAAAACGCTGAAAATTTATGATCTTACGTGCACGATGATCGAGCTTCACACCACGAACTTTGCAAACCTCCTCAATGTCTTCTCTAAGTAGATTTTGTATTCGATAACTATAATTTTTTGCACCGAAGCGAATAAAGATGAACATTTCCCATCCCTCTTTAATTTCTCTAGTTATTTCGCCTAAATAATTCCCTATAGGTAACAAGCCTGGTTCATCACGTCGTTGTATATAAATAATACTATCTGTATCACAGTAAATTACTCTGTCAATCACAGTATTTCAAACAACATAAACAAATAACATTTCAAACAATCAGAGCCTAGCTCATGAAGAAATGAATGATGCTACAGTCAAATTTGTAAATGGATATGGTCAATTCGCATTTTCCGTCTTTGTATGTCACCATTAATTTTTGTCCTTCAAGAACTACACTTTTTATTTCCAAGTGCAAGTTGGAAATTGCTCTTATGCTCTTACAAGTTCAAGAAATTCGTGGGCACCAGTTACAACCTTTGTTAGTGCCAAGTCAGTGCGCTGCTTCCATTTTTCAAATAAAGAGTTTAAAAAGATTTTTGAAATATACCTCCACCCTTCATTACGTTTGATTTTGTCATACTCGAGACTTATTCCTTCATGGCATGCATAATCTGCAATATGTTGTAGTGACTATTATTAGTTATATAACCGTGACTTTCCAGATGTACATGACTTACATCTTAGTCAACGTTACTCATAACATTCAGAGTATAGCCGTCGGGTATAGTTTAGGGGAAGCACTTCTTAAGTAAAACTTTTCGTAGAAAGCTCCCTTGTACACTGTTTGTAAAGTAATTCCATTGTGGATGTAATCAGCAATACATTTTCACATTGTCTTGCACAAAAGGACTGCAAAAATAATGCGCGCGTGTGTACATAGAGCATTGAGATGCTTTACTATTCCGTTGAATGCATCTCCTTAACTACAGACAAAACGTTATTCATGTCCATTTTTCAATTATCGTAAGCTAAATCTGGCAAAACGAGTCTATTTATTGGAATAAAGAGAACATTGCAACCAACTGTATTTCTTTCTATAATTACTTCTGTTATATTGCATTGAATTACGAAATTCCAATGTAGTTATTTGTATTATTTCGGTTTCGTACATTGCAGAAGTATTTGACGTAAAATCAGAGTGATGTGAGTGCACCAACACACATGCGCCCTTGAAAAAGTGTTTTTGCATTCATGCACTTTCCACTTGATTTTGTATCACTCTCTCCATTGGATGAATCCAAAATAAATACATTTGAAGTATATTCACTCGCCATATAACAGAAGTAGCTAATATAAAGAATTACTTAATTAACTATGTAAGTAGGTGAGCTACGAAGGGAAAGAATTAAAGCAAATCGTATCAAAATACTCAAAGAATACTTATAGCATCATCTGTTTCTATTTGCAGCGCGTCGAAAATATTGAAGGTGATCGTACCAGTGCTTGACCAAATTAAGGAAAATTTCAAGTATAAACAAGAACTGGCGTTTATGTAATAATATCAAAATAGTTATTGGATTGCGAAACAAAGCTTGAGACAGTGCGGAAAAGGTCAAAGAAAAAGCAGCTTCATTTGTTTCATTTGACAAGACATATTTATTGCTGAAGGTGAAGTTGCACCAGTAGGTGAACAGTTTTAAATAGCCAATTGTGGACGATTGTTCAAGTGTTAATCATTCATTCCATTTACTATAGATTGTTCCTTGCATAACGGAGGGTTAAAATAATTAATTACTTCAGTGTGCCGTAGCTTCTAGTACATATGCACCTATATTATGTATTAGTTATTGCTCAGTTCTTTTATTGTGCGCTCTGCTCTCTTCCAAATTCACTTTACATATTTAAGTGATTTTGGGAGTGACAATGCGTTCTTTGATTGCACAGCGTTTAGGGATTACACTATTAAATCTTACGGAAGTACAAAACGTATTTTGTTTACTACTGTATCGAATATAAACTACTATACAGTTTGTTTCCCTTATTGGTCAACCGCTAGCGACTGGTCCATTACTGGTACGGACACCCTACACTGACACTTTTCGGCAATTAGGTGAGATAGATAAGAAATGTTTATGCGTTCTAAGGTACTATATTTGATTTGAATTCTAAGTATTCATTTTAATACATCACAATTAATTTGTAGGAGCTCTGAATACAGTACAACAAATACTATACACGCGGGAAGTTAGGCCGAATTTGTTCATTTTCTGCTCATCGCATTGTGATTCTCATTTATTTGCTGCAAACCTCGAGAATCAACCAATCGAAACTTGAAAATAGAACAGCATGTATGAGAAACTACACATTCATCAATACCAATGCTTTAATGTTTCGTTGTTAAGGGAACCTTAAATCGTATCGTTAAATGTTGATGCAATGGAAAAAACTTTAGGGACGCTTAAATATTTATGTAAGCGTTAACTACTGCTCCCTTAACCGAAATTTAAGGAAGGTCGGTGAAACCGGCCATAAACATTTTTGTGGTGAGCATTTTTGTAAACTGTGTTTGATGTATGTAGATGAATTGCATTCGAGTTTTATAAAGCCAACAAAACCAAACTGGATAGAGGAGTTTTTGTATATAATATTTGACCTTGAGACAATGGTGTTAGAAATTGTTGAAAATGGTGAACGTGAGTATCAGTTCAACTTAATTTGTGCAAGTCACGTTCCCATAAATGTAAAGATATCGATGACTAGAATCATAAATGTACTGTGTGTGGTAATTCAGAAGATATTTGTTATTTTGTATTTTATAACATGGAGGTATTGTCCATGGAGGTGTTGCAGTATTTATTAGTCACATACTGCAACAAGGCTCCAAGTTTACAAAATCGGTGACACTATCACACAACGGATATCGGTATAATATCTTATTTGTTGCCCGAGATTTATTAAACTATCAGAAATTAATTCCTCATTTTATTACTCGAGAGAATAAAATTATACAGCTAAATGTAAGCAATATCATTTTTAGAGACACGTACTTGTTCATGGGGGCTCAATTCGCTTACTTGGCTAAAACTCTAGATTTAGATGAATCTCTCAGGAAAGGTGATTTTCCATACTTATTCAATACCCCCAAAATCAGAATTGCAAAGGACTGTATCCCAAACTTGAGTTTTATTACATTGACAGTAAATCACCTGGAGAGGCAGATGTAATTGCTGCATGGCATAAAGAATGCGTTAAAAGTAAAAAGATCTTTGATTTCCAGTGTGAATTCCTAGAATATTGGCGGAATGACGTCCGTACCCTAACTTTGGCTCTCATTTGATTTTCAAAACTCATTGAAGAAAAAATACAAAGACTTCAATGTTTTCTTCATAGAAGCACCATTGCTTCGTGCGCGATTGTATGCATTCGCTCTCTTTATTTACAAGAGTATTGTATTCCAATTATTCCTCCATTAGAGTTCCATCATCGTGATCATCAAAGTAAGAAAGCACGCCAATGGCTTAAGTATATGGAACTTGAACGCAAAGTTACACTCAGGACAGGGTGAATATACTTCCAATGTGATACTAAATGGTGGTGAGGTACAATTCAGACATTTTAAATTGGAGGGATATGATAAAAAAATCGTATTGGGTTCGAATTCTATGGGTGCTACTGTCAGGGACATACTTGTATATCGCAACTTCAAAATCTTCCTATTGAAGATGAAGGGCGTACCTTGCAGGATCGATATGATGCAAGGTTAGCTAGAAAAGAATTTCTTAAAAATCGTTCTGGTGTAAAGCTTGTGGAACAATGGGAATCCGAATGGGGTAAGGCTGTTAAAACGTCTCCTGAAATTCAAGCATTCATTCGAAAACATTGTCATAATGTTGAAGAAACATTATGTCCAAAAGACGCATTTAAGGGAGGGCGCAGAGAATTATTTCATGCATTGTACAAGTGTGATGAAAACGAATATCTGGAATATCCTGACATTTCATTTATACTTCTAACATGAACACAACCTTCTCCAATCACGTTAACACCCTGCATTCTTGATTAAAGGATTTCTCTTGAATACCAGCTTGCGAATTTCTTCAGAAGTTCCGAGAAAGATCAAGACATAAAATATATCCACTGCAGGCGGGGCACACCGAGTACACCTCATATTGGATTCTAGCATGGTTACTAACTTTTCCAGATTCCCGAGTTCTCTTAATTCTGAATTAAAAGTATTTCCTTGAATAACATCTTGGTAATTGCTTGAGGAGTTCCTAGGAAAATTGAGGCATAAAGTATATCCACTGCATGGCGAGATACCCCCAAGTACCCTCTATATATGATTCTAGCTTGGTTCCAACCTTTTCCCGTCTCCCTAGTTCCCTTAATTCCCAATTACAGGCATTTTCTTGAATATCATCTTGAAGGCTTCTTAAAGAGATCCAAGGAACATCGAGGCATAAAAGCATCCCCAAGTACACTCCAGCTTGGTTCCAAAGTTTTTCCATCTCGTTAACACTCTCCATTTCTAATTAAAGACATTTTCATGCATACGTCCTTAGAAGTTTTTCTTTATGTAACGTTTTAAAGACGTCTCAAGATTTGCATCTAGTTATTTACGAGTTCGGTTTGCTAGCAAACCTCGTTATGGTTCTTCCACATTCAAGTACTTGTCCACTCACATGTAAAAAAACCTAAAGTGTCGCAAAGATTCCTAAAGATTCTTTTAAACCTCTCTAAGATTAAGCAATGTCCTAAGAAATCTCAAGATTTTCGTCTCCAATGTTCATTTCACATGTTGTATCAAATACTACCCCTGTCACTTGTAATAATTTCTAAAAGTGCAGCGAACATCACCAAATACTATTTTAAACTCCTTTAAGATTAAGTAACATCTCATTAAACGGCTTCGTATTTCCTGCAAAATTCTCTTTATCTTGAGATTAACAAATATTCTTTAAACATCTTAATCTATACACAAATTAAAAAGGTTATTCTTATAGAATTCGAATATACTAAAAATCTCAGAAAATTTTAGTATCGTTTGGTATATTACTCGAATTTCTACGATAAGTCTATCGTAAGATATAGAATACCTTATAAATACATCGTAAGGAATATCAACGATAGTACCTCTATCTTTGATAAACCTCTATCGAATACACTTATTTAAATGTATGCATATCATCATAACTCCCTCACTGCTTAAAAATCAACCAGGACAGCTGCAACCCTCCAATCTCCCCTTCTAGCCTAGGGAAACACCATAAAAATTTGTGTCAAGAAATACAATACCTAGTCATCTCTAAGTTCCCGCTCTGACAGCGGACAAAATTTACGACCTTTTACACAATACCATCCCCTTTCTTAAAGTCTTTTGTAGCCACCGTAAGCCATCCCCTACTGTTCGTTAGAGAAGGAGAGGTAAATTTGAAAATGCAGGTAAACGAACTCAGTGTTGCAAGTTTAATATATCGAAAAAGTCAGATTACTAGCTCAAACTCTTTAACATTTTACTGTAAGGAATCAAAAACGATAAAACATTCATGTTTTCTTCTCGTATTGTGACATAATCAATATGAAAAAGGAATATTAGTAATATATATAACTATAATATAATACAATAAAAATAGCTATAATATAATAAGAATAAGAATATAATAAATATAACTATAAAATAATCATAAAATTTTAGCTGAAGAAGAAATAATATCTTAAATAAGAAAATATCAAGATATTTGAAGAATTTTCTAGTACTGAGGAAAGAATAGCGGAAAACTAGGGAGAAATCTTCAGTCTGGCTAGCCAACAGCAGGACTCGAACCGACAACCTCTCGAATCCAAAGCTTGCGGTCAAACAAGTGAGTCATGGCTGTTTCGTAGGATGAAACTTAAGTAATAAGGCATGTAATATCTGGTGTAGTAAAAAGTAATCCATTATTTTTGCATGACATTGAAAGCTTGACTTACCATAGTTAGAATGATCCGATTTAGGTCACATATGCGCCGTTTCGTTTGATAACGTGTTGCCATTTGGAAGGTAATATCATGATGCCTCTCTCATAGAAGCCCTTGTCCCTATTGGCAAAAAATTGAGACAGTCGATTTTCACAAGCCTCTCTTGACGCGAATTTTTCACCAGCAACGTGTTCGCCATGGACAGGAACAGATGGTAATCACTCGGTGCCAGGTCCGGACTATAAGGTGGATGCATAAGAACCTCCCGGAGCTTCTGGCGAGTCACTATCGATGTGTGTGGCCTGGCGTTGTCCTGGTGGAACACAATGCCTCTCCTATTGGCCAAAGCTGGCCGCTTCTGGGCGGCGATTGCTGCCTTCCGACGGTCCAATTGTTGACAGTATAGTTCCGAGTTAAGGGTTTGGCCGTAGGGGAGCAGCTCATAGTAGATAATTCCCTGCCAATCCGATCAAACACACAACAAAACCTTCCTGGCCGTCAATACTGGCTTAGGCACCGTTTGCGCCGGCGCACCGCGCTTCGACCACGACCGTTCTCGCGTGACGTTGTCGTAAGTGATCCACTTTTCATCACCATTCACCAACCACTTCAGAAATGGGTCGCTTTTGTTGCGATTCAGCAGCGATTCGCAAATGGAAATTCGGTCCATGAGGTTTTTTTGCGTTAACTCGTGTGGCACCCATACATCAAGCTTCTTTGTGTATCCAGCCTTATGCAAATGGTTCCACACGTTTTTTTGTGCAATGTTTAGCTCTTGGGCAATCGAAACAGTACTTACATGACGGTCGGACGCGACAATGTCCATGATTTTATCGACATTTTCGACACTTGGCCTTCCAGTGCGTGGTACATCTTTGACGTCAAAATTACCGGAACGGAATCGACGAAACCAAAATTGCGCGTGATTGGCTGTTACAGTATCAGGACCATAAACACTATTCACATTTGCAGCCGCCTGGCTTGCGTTTTCGCCTTTATCGAAGAAAAACTGTAAAATATAGCGTATTTTCTCTTTGCTAGTGTCCATTTTGACGCGCGCTCACACAACACTGAGTCAACTCATCACAACTATCTGAACAGTGTTTGTAGTATGCAATCTCATCGTTTGAACGCTATCTCGTTGAACCCGATCGGACTTATACAACGCGAGATACAGATCACTGAAACCATCTATTGGCAAAATAATGGATTACTTTTTACTACACCAGATATTTATAGCAGAGGTTCCTAAACTGCGGTTCGCGGAATCCTGGGAGACCTTGGCAACGTTTGAGGGGGTCCGCAGAGATTTCTGACCATCATTTTTTCAAATTTTTATGTTCAAGCAATCAAAAGTTATAGATTTTTAAAAAGATAGTTTTTAAACATTTCACTTTTAATGTTTAGGTAACAATATATTTAATGTGAACGTCATTCCATTATTTCAGTAGGCATTTCCATTTTCACCGTCCTTATATATTTTACAACTTGTTTGTATACATCAGATTAAATAATATATAATGTTTTTTTTTAATTTCAACGCTCCGGTTTTCCGTTACGTAGTAATATACCATGAAATACTGAGAATACAATCTCCTATGTCATACAACGAAAATCAACTTCTGATTGGTTTAACGTAATCAGTTCGTATAATTTCCGTAGCTATATGCTTCTCCCTATGTTATGTTCCTTATTCAGAAGTTTGAAGACTAAAAACAAGAAAGAGAAAGAACATTCACATCATCATTTAACGAAATAATTAATGTACAAATCTACAGAACACACTTCAATAAGTTAAAACGGCAAAACATGTTTTTAATAACAGAAATTGCTTGAAACAATGACAGGGGGTAGTCTTAATTTGCAGTGTTCTTCTTATCGCTAGTTCGTGTCAATTTTGATGTCTTGACAGTTTGGCACAGTTGGTTAGCTGCAACTTCTAACTTTTTATACTTTCGCCTAAGGCTGTTCGAATCCTATCAAAGGCCGTGCTTTATTTTATTTCACGAAACGCAAGAGTAACTTCAATGTATTAGTTTCAATTTACATTTTTGTTTCTTAAACGCTTTTATTATTATTTTTTACAATGACATATTAAAACTATTCATTATATTCAGGGGCTACAAGTAGTAATTTAAATGGTTAACAGATGACAATAACAAGCACTATTAAATCATACGCTTTTAAGTTATTGAAAAATGCTTCACTAGCATTAATTAAAAATGTATACGAGTGTAGGAGGTAAAAGCCCGCATTTTTTACAGAAAAAATAGGCAATTCTTTTTAAATACAAGAGTTCTAAAGGGCATTATTAGAAGATATCTTATGATTTAATCATGAAAAAAGAGCTGCTATAAATTAGTGTTGAAGCTACCAAAATATATCAATATCTTAAAAAGTATCTATATATTTAAAATATTGCTAAAATTTTGGCCAGTCCGCCGGGCCTTTACACTGGACCGATTTTGATCAATCTTTTTTTAAAATATCCGACTTAAGAGGTAGATGAGCCATCAATAAATCGCATTCCTCTCTGTCAAGCTTGAACTGAGGGAGAAGTGTTTGAGTGTTCTCCCCTATGTATTCTTTATGGGGGAATATTTATCATATTTCTCACAAACTTTGGCCAGTCCGCCAGGCCGTTCTACTGGACCGATTTTGATCATTCTTTTTTTAATATTGAGCTTAACATGTAGATTAAGCATCAAGAAACCTAATAGCTCTCCGCCACGTCTGAAATGCAGTAGAATCGTTTGAGTGTTCTCCCTTTGTACAGTCCGTCCTTCCGTTCTACTGGACCGATTTTAATCAACTATATATTAAAACAATTTACTAAAGCTTTTGCCAGTCCGTCCGTCCTTTACACTGGACCGATTATTATCAGACTTTTTTCAAAATATCCGGCTTAACACGTAGATGAGCCATCAATAAATCGGATTCCTCTCTCTTAAGCTTGAACTGAGGGAGATGTGTTTGAATGTCCCCCCCCCGCAATGTACTCCTTTCACAAGCTTTGTCCAGTCTGTCCGGCCGTTCTACTGGACCGATTTTGATCAATCTTTTTTTTAAATATCAGCTTAACACGTAAAGTAAGCATCAAGAAACCGCATAGCTCTCCATCATGTCTAAACTGAAGGAAAAGTGTTTGAGTGTTTTCCTTTGTACAGTCCATCCGGCCGTTGTACTGAACCGATTTTGTTCATTCTTTTTTAAATATCCGGCTTAACATGTAAATAAGGCATGAAGAAACCGGATAATTCTCAGTGAAATCTGAACTGAAGGATAATTATTTGAGTGTTCTCCCTTTGTATAGTCCGTCTGGTCGTTCTCATGGACCGATTTTGATCGTTCATTTTTTTAAATGTCCCGCTTAACATGTAAATGAAACATCAAGAAACCGCATTCTTCTCTGTCAAATCTCAACTGAAGGGGAAATGTTTGAGTGTTCTCTCTTATTTATTCCCTGCACAAACTTTGTACAGTTCATCCGACCGTTCTACTGCACCGATATTGATCATCTATATATTTAAAGAAAATGCCATTTCTTTTCAATATTATGTTTTAAAATATCCAACTTAAGACGTAAATGAGCCATGAAACAACTGGAGTCCTCTCCGTCAAGTCTGAACTGAAGGAAAAGTGTTTGAGTGTTCTCCCTTTGTACAGTCCGTCCGGTCGTTCTACTGAACCGATTTTGATCATTCATTTTCTTTAAATATCAAACTTAAGACGTAGCTGAGACATCAAGAAGCCGCAATCCCCTCCGTCAAGTCTTTGAGTGTTCTCCCCTGCACTTCGTTGGTGAAAGAAAGACGAAATAATCTATATATTAAAAAAATTGCTAAAACTTTGGCCAGTTCGTCCGGCCTTTACACTGGACCGATTTTGATAAATCTTTTTTTAAATATCCGGCTTAACACGTAGATGAGCCATCAATAAACCGCATTCCTCTCTGTCAAGCTTGAACTGAGGGAGAAGTATTTAAGTGTTCTCCCCTATGTACAGTATTCCTTAGGGGGAATATTTATTATATTTCTTACAAATTTTGTCCATTCCGTCCGGCCGCCTACTGGACCGATTTTCCTCATTCTTTTTTTTAGAATTTGCGGGCTTATACTTAGATAAATCATCAGTACATCGCATTCCTTTCTGTCAAGTCTCAACGGAGAGGAAGTGTTAATCCAAAATGGTCCCTCACAAAGCACTGAAACCACTGAAACTAGAGAAATGAAATTTGGTACGGTGTACCATCATGAGTGGGTCACGATAATATAAGAAAACGTTAAAACGTGGCCCATCTTAATCCAAAATGGCCGCCAAAAGGGATTTTCCAAACCACCAAAACTGAAGAAACGAAATTTGGTATTAAGGTGTACCAGCACGACTAGGTCACGATAATATAAGAAAACGTTAAAAAAAGTCGCCATCTTAATCCAATTATGCCCGCCGGAAAAGTAATTTTCCAAACCACCCGCTCTGTTCCAACTGGTTCCGTGGTGTATTCGCTAACGTATCGGATTTCGGTGCCAAAGGTACTCGGTTCGATCCCGAACCTTGCAAAAGTATTTTCTGACCGTTTTCAAGGAACGTCAAGTTTTCTTTGCTTATCTACATTTAAAATAGTTTCAAAATCTTTTCTCCAGCCAAACAGATGTGTAGGTACCGTTAGTAGGTAAAAATGTGGGAGCTAACCCAGAAGAACTTTCATTGATTATTTTTTTATATAAAAGATTGGTATCCGTCATTGTATTCTAGGAAGTCATATTCTATTGGTTTGCCAGCCTGTATCTTCTCAGAAACTAATATCATCACTGACACTTACGGAAAGGATATTACATCGTCTATTTCCAGTTTCTCTGGGTCAGTAGTTAAACAAACTAAATTCAAAAGTTTTAATCGGCCTTCTGGAAGATCAAAATCCTACTTCAGGGTAAATTCTTTAGTTACTAAAGATGAAACTGAAATTCTACAATACCTGCTGAATTTTTGGACAGTTTAGACACGAGCGCCCTATCACCATATATTCTAGAACTGAAAGAAGGAGGATCTATGGCCATGTTTTCGAGGAACTTAACGAAGAACAAGGCTTACATAATGGCATAAAATTAATTCTTCATAAAATATGTGATAATTTCTTAGATCTACAAATTACAACTGAGGTTAACGTTGACTAAAGAGTACTTCTTCTTCGCTTTCATTTATCGCCATCTGACTCTACTTTTCCATTTTCTTCCAAAACAATTCAGTTTACAATTCAATTTGCATTCTGTATGACAATAAATAAGACCCCAGAGCTAGCCCTCACCCTCAATATTGTAAACATATGTTTGCCTGAAACTCTTTTCAGTCATTGCCTGTTGTATGTAACACTATCGTGTGCTAGATCTTTTGAGAATGTAAAAATTGAACTAAAACCGATAGATCGACGCACCGCTAACGTTGTTTGGAAAATGTTTTGTAAATTTAAAGAGTATTATATATTTTCTGTTCTATAATAATTACTGATTTATGATATTATTTTCTCTTCTGTGTGTTTGTCCTTTGTTTTACAACATTCTTCTTTTCTAACACTTCATTACCTCTCTTTTTATCTATCCAATTCCCTTATTTTAAAATGCTGTGGAGCAGCACGGGTACACTAATAAAAGTAAAAATTAATTTTAAATGAATAAAACGAACTAAATGACGTGTTAAGGCATACCGAAACGCTATTCACCACTTATACTATTTCTTTCTATTTCTTTCGATCCATTTTTGCTATGTCTTGTTAACAATACCAGCAAATCAAATACCATCTGTATGTTAATGACAAGCAGTCGGTAGATTGATTACGTCATAACATGGCGGCGCCAGATTAAGCGAAGATTTAGACTGTTTCAAAACAAGGCTTTATAACTCTTGATAAATGCATCACAGAAAGATAAGAAAATGTTTTCAGTAGTCTGCTTTAACAGAAGAATTTTTTATTGCAATAAAAAAATACTACCGGAAATGTCCATTAGTTATGGCTATTTAAAGAAAGGTTCAATATATATTTCTAAATAGCCGACAGTTTTTAATGCCCCAGTGGAGTCCACAATTCGGAATTTCAATGTACAAACAGACAATGTAAATAAATACTTGCAATAAAAACTTAATCTCCTTACTCATACATGACACGCGTAAGTTAAAACAAAAGGGAGGGTAAAGAGAGGAAACTTAGGTAGTATGATAACGGAATGAGAAGCATGTGCAAGAAGTTCGTAAAGCATCTGTTAGATTACACTAGTTTTGCAAACATAAGCGCTAACTGTGGATATATAGTGGTACTAACAATCGCGCTCCGCTTTTAATTTATCTGTGAGGATGATGTTACTCTTTTTATTAGATCACTTTCCGGTAGCCCGTACTCAGCCATTTATGATGCATGTGTAGCTACTGTAGTGTGTTGTTACATGGATTGTTGACTTCAGTTCTGTGAAACATTCTTCAGAGATTCAAAATATTGCAGGTCTTAGTGCTATCAAAAACTTAGGTTCTTCAGAAAATGAAAATGTTGCAAACCCCATACTATGGAGGTAACGCAAAGAAGATTCCTAAATATTCTGATACTATAAATCTCAGGATTATTTCCATTCAAAAAGGAGAAGTATTGTGTCCGCAGTGTGTTATTTGCTATCAATGAAAGCATGAAACCAGCAACGCTCTCTCAACATATCAATATATGCAGACAAAACACGCAGATTATGTTACAAAAAATCAACGATTTTTTATTTTAAAAAAAAGCAAAAGCTGATGTGTACACTCAGTGCTAGAAAAGTGTTGTACGTGCTTCATATGAAGTGTCTCTACGGATGACAAGGGGAAGCGAGGAATTAATAAAACACGCTGCTGATAGTCTCCGAAGTTCTGGGCGAAAAAGTCAGTAAGTCTTTGAGTTCAGTTTTATCATCAAATAATTCAGTTAGAAGAAGGATAGATGAAATGGCCGAAGATATTAGGAAGACATTGATAAAAAGAGATGTCTGAAGGCCATAAATAAATCTTAAAAATAAACAGAACTAAAAATTGTACAAGTTTTGCTACCCAATTAGATGATAACACTCGCACTGTGAATGATGAAAACTTAATTGCGTTCAGCTGTTATGGTTATGAAAGTAAGTTGCACGAGGATTGTTGTTTTGTAAACATCTTCCACCACATACCACATCAACAGAATTGTTTCAGATTGTGAACAAGTTCATGGTTGCTAGTGTTATTAATTGAAATAAATGTGTGGGTGTTAGCAGTGACTGAGAAAGGTCGATGTTTGGAAGGAAAGTCGGCTGGTTACTATAAAACAACTGTAACACCATTTGCAGTGTAGGTTCATTGCTGTATCCACAGATAGGTATGAATAGCAAAGAAGGTGCCATCAGAACTCAAGAATTGCCTTGATGAGTTAATACGGGTTGTGGATTTTATTAAATCACGCCTTTCAATTCGCTGTTATATCTGTGAAGAAGTGGTGAGTGCCCACAAGTGAGTTAATGCACTGCGAAGTAAGATGGCTTTTTCGAGGAAGGCTATTGAGTAGATTAGTTAAACTGAGGGATGAAAGTGTGAAGCTCATTTTGTTGGATTCAGACTTCGAACTTCGGCAGGTTCCATAACTTTAACTGGATTTTTAAGTTATCATACTTTGCTGATATCTTCAACAATCTGAATGCACTCAATTTAAGCATCTAGCATCACTATTCTCCAAGTTCGAGGTAAAGCAAACGGAATGATAAAAAAACGAAACTTTGAAACCTTCGAGCAATTCCCTTCCATGGCAGAGTTCGTTTAGTTGTCGGAATAAAATGTTCCAAAGGAGATCCTCAATTGTGTTTGCAACTAAGGGAATATTTCCGGGAGGCGGGTCAAAGTGATATGTGGATAAGAAATCCATTTACTGATGGGATATCAACAAACTTCTCTCTTTCGCCACAGGAAGATTATTCTTTGGCAGACCTTCAACTGACAGTTCATTAAAATTTAAGTTTTCACAATTACAACTATCTTGACTCTTAGTTATATGTCATGCCTGACTATCCTGAGCTCTCAAGAAATTCTTTGAAGTACTTAACTCTGTTCCTCACTACTTATTTATATGAAATCGCATTCTCCTAGCTCACGTATTTGAAATCAAAGTAAGAAATAAACTTGAAGTTGAGATTGACTTAGTATTGAAATTATCATACATTGCAGAGCTGATTGTTCACAATCAGTTTCGTTGTTCACATTAAATGTCAGAAAAAAATGTTCCAAAGTAAACTGTTTGGCGTTATTGATATAATTTTCCAAATTGGTACAATATTTACTGTTTGCTTTACTTCAAAGCTTAAAGGAGGGTCCGTTAAATTTTAATTTTCTTCTCAAAGGGTCCGCGGACTGGAAAGTTAGGCAACCACTGTATTATATTAATGCAAGGACTGTAGACAAGGTGATTGAGTTGGGGCAGTGGAATACTGTTAAACAATAAGCAAAGCTGAGATAATTAGATTCAAAATATTTCAATATAAAATACTATTAAAACCTGACAAACCATATCTGCCTCATTAAAAAGGACAATATTTACCTCCACCCAAAATTCGAAGGATGTCCCTGACGCGATTCGAAGGATGTCCATGACGTAATTCGAAGGATGACCCTGAAGTAATTCGAAGGATGTCCCTGACGTAATTCGAGGGATGACCCTGACGTGATTCGAAGGATGTCCCCTATTCATTACTCATTATATTAGGGTAGGGTTTGCTTACCAGCGGGTCGGATCGCATTGTTCTATATGTAAATTGCACATATTTCAACCTATCACAACTTAAAATATCGTTCTAAATACTATCTTTTATGTGTAGATAGATATATTCATATCTAGAAATGTGTATATATACCTATTGGTAGATAAATCATAGCAATAGATAGATATGGTTATCTATCTATCTATCTATCTATCTATCTATCTATCTCTCTCTCTCTCTATATATATATATATACTCTGAGTAGCAAATATGCTTCTATTATATCGTATGAAACCTCACTGTTCCCGTTTTCGAACTAATGTTCTCTCCCGTATGATTATTCAACAAGAGTTCAGATGGAAAACATGTATTTCTTACGTTGGCTTGTAAAATTTCTCTTGCAAGAACAAGGTTTTCTCATGTCCTGAAGAACACTGCGAAAATGTTAACATCCAAGAAGGAAAGATGCAGACAACTATCACGTACCAAAACATTAAGAAAATGGCTGAGTATTACGTAGCAGCAATTAAGACGTCTGGTTACAGACACCATTCTCCCCAACTCTAAGATCGCAGACTTCCGCAGACACTTTTCCGTTCCCCTTTGCCGGGTCAAGGTGTTATGTTTTAATAGAAGTGCAAGGCAGAGACCAGGTTCTTAATTGTGAGAAAATGTCAAAATCGTCAAGTTAATGGCCAAAACCTCCAATTTCGGGGTCAAGGGGTCACGACTTCCGACGTCAAATCTGATTTCATTTACAGAAGTTAATTAATTACGTAATTTATTGATTGGAGGAGGAAAGGGGCAAATGGTAGAAGATCTTTTTCTTTACTTAAAATTTCACAAGGACGAAGAGAAGAGGTGGAAGATTCCCCAAATGTCAGTTGTTTTTGTCTCTGCAAGCAGACTATTGAAAACCAGCGTGATTTAAACAGTGGCATTCTCGACTTCGAGGTGCAAGTTGAGAGGCACATGGGTTCGAGTCTCACTGCGGAGCATCCTGATTGAAGTATCTCACATATCTATCGTGTTTTCCTCCCATTCTTATCGAATTGATTGTATGGCAGTGTAACGCACCAATATAAATTCCAATGAGTGGTTATTATAGGGTGTTCATAAAATAGTGGACACTTACTTGAGGATTGTAATAATCATATGAAAATAGAGGTAATTGCTGGATTAAACTATAAAATGAAAAATATAAGGACACAAAAGTTAATATGTATACTAAATGTCGGAAAACTGACTAGCAGTTTGATTATGATTATTTAACATATTTATACTATTGACCGTTACATAGAGTATACACTGTATGGACAAAAAGTGGGTACCATATTGATCATTGGTTATTTATCATATTATTATCGTCGGCCACCGTATAAATCTTATTACTATAATTGAAGGTAAAATGTTATTTTCAAAAACATCTTGTGCAACGTAGGCGGTAAGCATGGACATAAAACTTACTGTAAGAAAATCGGTTAACGCACACAACACACGCAGAAATCGAGCGCGTGTATAGCCACCCTAATATTTTTCGAGCGATTTCCCGTATTATTCTACTAATTTCTGCTTACAACGGTTTGGATCACATTGTTCTACCTGTAAATTACACATAATTCATTGTCTCAGCTGCGTCGATCACGCAACTATACCTCTTATGGACTCACCTATATTCATATATGGAGATAGATATATTCATATATAAAAATAGAAATAGAAATAGGTACAGATATCATTATATGTATGGATAAATCATATCAGTAGATATAATTAATTATATACATATTTGCTCTAAGTAAAAAAATCTTTCATATCTCGTATAAAACCTTGTATATAAAATTGGAGGTTGCCTGTGTCTATCACTGATTCGAACTAATGTCCTCTCCCGTATGAATATTCAATGAGAGTTCACATGCAAATCAAAACTATTTCTTACCTTGTCTTGTAGAATCTCTCTTCGAAGCATAAGTTTTCACCTTGTCTTGCCTTCATGATTTACGAACGAACACTGCGAAGCATAAAGAAGACAGCTATTATGTACGGGGGAGGAGTGAGGATACCAACAAATGCAACAGTTCTTCCTATTAGGTAACAATTAAAACGTCTGGGCAGAGACACCACTCTTTCCCCAAACTCTGAGATGACAAAATTCCGACGAGCGAACACTCTCCACCACTCATGCAGGGTAAAAGGGGTTATGTTGCAGTCTGCGTGGAAGAACAGGGCAATAGGTGGCAACACAACAGTGCTTTAAAGATCAGAGGTGACTTTTATGGTTGTGGGAAACTGTCAGAAACATCAAGTTCATGGGGGCAGGGGGCAGCATTTCGTGGGAGAAATCAGCAGATCTCTACTGCATTTTTAATTAATTACGGGATTTATTGATTGGACGGAAAGGGAATAAGAAAACAGATGTCTCTTTTTTTCTTTAAACTTCAAAAGAAGGAACTGAGGAACTTTTCTCTAACCATATGTTGTGTCCATTTAGCTCGCCTACAGCCAGTTTATACAGAGTCCGCATAATCGTAGTGTTCGTAACGTCTTGCACTTCTGAGCAGTACTTAAAGACACACGGGTTTGAGTTTTGTTGTTGGCATCCAGACTGGGGATTTCCACATCTCTATCGTATAACTTCCTCCAATTCTTATCGAATTCATTCTAATGAAAGGCTATAACCTCATACATATTGAATGAGTGTGCACTATAGGGTGTTCATAAAATAATGGACACTTACCTGAAGATTGCAATAATCATATTAAAATAGAGGTACTTGTTTGATTAAATCTTAAAACAATGAAACTATAAGGGCACAAAAGCTAATATGTACATCAAATGCCGGAAAAGTTGGTACCACATTGATCATTGATTATTTCACATATTGCTATCATCAGCCAGGTACTTTCAGTATAAAAATCATAATATTGTAATAATTTAAAGTACTAGTTCGATAAAAAATGTTAATTCCATATATTACTATCGCTTCCTCCTATCATATATTCATAAACTCTTTGAAAATGATTGCGAGGCTAAATTTAAGCAGTATTCCTCAGCGCAGCCTGTATAAAACCGACAAAACTTATGCAACAGCCACTTTTTGTAATTATTGCAGGATTGTTGTAAAAATTGGTCCTTTTCTTTGAGACACACTGTATGTTTTGTAAGAATTGGACGGTTATGACTACTAAGTGCCTTTTTACAATACATTAAGATAACACATTAGTCTGTCGCCCTGTTCTGGTAGTAGAATTAGGAAGGACCATTTGTGATGCAAAATATGCGTCTACCCCCAGAGAGACTGAAACAAGCAATAACTCAAAACCACACACAAAAAAAGTTACATGGTCTCTTTTTACAATAACATACTCATCGAGTGTAGATTAGTCCATCTTTCTTCTTGTCTCTTACATTGGAGTAGTGGATATGTAAGAAAAATGCAGACGCCCGAAAACACGAAAGGAACGCAATCTATTTGCACTTACTTGCCGGCAAGTGTCTCGGGAAATATTCTCCCAAAATTGCCAGTTTGATTTTATTCAAAGTATCATGAGTTCATGACATGATGACAGCACTCGTTCGTGATACGAATATTTTCTTACTTACAAACAGGATGTCTAAAGAATTTAGATTTTTCTTTCTTTCTTTTTTATTTATCATATTACTATTATTTTTTAAACATTATAAAAGGAAACTGCACATTACCACTAGTAAATAATCCTAACAGGTAAAAGACGACTGGTTGCAGAACACTTTAGGATTTGGATCACAAAACATTAGCTCGAGAAAAAGTATTCGTACACCGAAATAACTCGGGAAAATATAATTTAAAAAAAACTTTTAAAGACATACATTTCTTAAACAATTGGTACTAAAAAGTAAAAAATAATTTTATTTGTGCATGGGGCGCACTAATTCAAGAATTTATGAAGTGACTGTATACAGGGTGGATACAGGCTAAATGTTCCAGAAGCCTGGCCCGGCCAGGCTAAATCCTGCTCACTTAGCCCATTTCACTTTCATTTTCATTCTGTGGATAATCAAAAATTACGTTACAAAACAGGTCGGAATAAAATTAGATGCCGTATCAACTGAATCGAAAGTTATTAATGCGTAGTTCCTGACAATCCCAAAGCTCTCACAAACATTGTCATGCCAGTTAGCTTCGTGCTTGTCTAGGATATATTTGAGAGAAACCTCACCGGGGAGAGTTATACAGCTCCGAAGGTACTTTTGAAGCTTTCAGGGGATTTGAAACTAGGTTCGATATGCTATTAGCCTATTACTAATTTTTTTGAAACGTTTCTGGGGTGGATTTGCATGCTCTGCGAAAAACGCTCCCGGTTCCTCCCGAAAGAATGACTCATCCTTTTCCAGAGTCCTGCAATCGGGTGCGAACTCGGTACATCCCGGCAACGTTTTACACCCACATCTTCCGAGCACTCCGCACACACACATATACAAAAGGGACTGGCCCGAAAATGGAGTGATTGCGGCCCGAAAATGGAGTACCCATTTGTCTGACTGGACTTACGCTTTCCGGACTCGTATTAAGCCCACATCCGGAATTTTCCTAATTAATACTTCAGAAAACATTGTACAGTCGAATGCCCTAACTTGCGACAGTTTTCCACTTTAAGAGCTAAAATGATGAATAAAATATATCGAAAGGGAAATGATTTTTACACTGTTACCATTGTCTTGTGTCATAGAACAGACACACCTGTTAGCATTGCCTAAGAACCATTACAGAAGTTTCAAGAAGGTAAATATTTCACAGTACCATGTTAGGGTGCAGGTGCCCTAATATGGGACACTAAAGGAAATGCAGTTGTTTCCCACTAACTAACAGGAATCGTCCCATGATATACAAGCTGTTTCTTACATGGGTCAACACGGAACATGATACGAAAGCAGTTCTAACTTGTGACAAAAGGAAGTAAGGAAAATATGCAATTAAGAACAATACTACTTGAAAGGAATAAAAACAATCATTACATTATTTGCGAACAGAAAAACGCAATCAAGAACACACGTGTCCACAAAAGAAAACATTTTATTTACTATAATTTAAATTGCACTTGCTACAGAAACCCTCCCTCTCATCAAAATACAAAATATATACCATACCATACTCGCTAAACTTTAAAGAAAATCAACTTAGAAGTATAAAAATATTAAGGAATACAATGTTTCCAAAAGCAAAACCAAGACAAAAATGAACAATATTAAACCATGTTGGGACTCTGCACATTAAGCAATGCTCTGAAACACTGCTAGAACACGTTTGCTCATGCATGCTAAAACACGCATTACACATGTAAACGAAATTATACGTACAGTACATGGAATCCAAATGATTCATTTATTAGCCCTCTAAAGGCTGGAAAGAAAAGTGTACACTCCTCGAATTTCTTTCCTAACAGTCAGAGGCTTCAATATGTCTTTCTTGGTAATAGTCATGAGTCTGGTACGACTGGGTAAATAAATGTGTACTTGGATCCTTTAAGTGGCCTCATGAACGCCACATCAATGTAATCTCCTCGCACGTCGTTAATCTGGGCTGCAAATTTCCTTTGGCTCTCCTTTATCGTAAGTTACCTTCACAGAAACGAAAGAACCCTTTACAATATCACAAACAATTTCTTCAAACACTTGCAATGATGTTCCAGCGCAATTATTTTCTTCATCACTCTTCCATGCATCATCACTTTGACTTTCTTTGTCTATAAGAGTATCTGCCAAATCAATATCACTGTCTGAATCATTCACAGAGTAATCCTCACCATCATCATCAGATGTACTATCTACATGCATTGTTGTGGGATTCTTCTGATATTTTCTTTAATATTATTGTCCTTGAGGCCATCCAGAGTTGTTTTCAGCAGCTTTGGAAACCTGTTCTTTGAAAGTGCTCCTCTGTTATGCTTTCTGAGCTAATCAAGAACTTGTCTCCATTTCTTCTTTAGAGGAGTAAAGAAAGCAAGGTCCAGTGGTTGGGCGGCAAGAGAAGAAAGTTGATGTTGTGTTGAAGACACTGCTTCAGAACATGAACGGATACGTGAGATGGCAAATTATCTCCAATTATCACCTTCTTGACATCTCCCTGGCTTTTCAAATATGGTAAAGCAATTTTCTCAAACCAGTCCTCAAACAAAGCCCCTTCAAACCAACCCGATTTGGATTTTCCATACTGTGTTCCATCTGGCCCCCCTTCTTTCCACCTTGGGTAAACAAACTCACACTTATAAACAATGTTCAGTGGTAGCATGTGTCCACTGGCACTTCCTGCAAACATGACAGAGTAATTTGTCTTTGAATGATCGGTAATTTTCTCCAGATGTTTGGTAACCCGTCGAACAATAACCTTCTTCTTTCCCGGGTCATCTTGCAGACTTGTTTCGTCAAAATTTATGATGGCAGCAGGAACATCCTGAAGTGCTTCACTGACTTCTTCGAAGTACTCTTCTATTTTCGCTTTAGAAACCGCTGCTCTTGCACGCTTCAGTTGTGGCAAAGTCGAAGTTTAAGTTCTTTCTTTTGCCTTTCCAAAAACTTCCTGATCCATTTACGACCAGGCATATTGTTCACAAATCTTTTTTCCTGAACCCCTTTTCTGACCAGATATCTTTTGACTATACAACGCACATCGTACGCAGTAATTGAAAACCCCCAAGCAGCAGCGAGTCCGATACATTTCGATATTCTCTCTTCCTCCTCAACACTAAAAACAGTAGGGCGGTCATACTTCCTCCCTCTTTTATTCTGCACACCATGTCCTACGGTGCTTTTGGGAACCCCATATTTACTGACAGCTTTTCACATGCTTAATTTCTTTTCTCTTACTGCCCTTAAGGCCATCTCTGCGTTTTCTTCTGTGAAGTCATGGTAAGGACGTTTAAGCTTCCGTTCCATGGTATAAAGTCCCTGAAACAATGGAAAGATTCATGAATAATTTGAAGTGTTAATTTGCAAACAAGATATTAACACTTTACCTGAATGTGTGTGCATCCAATGTCAACATGTTCCCTACCTTGGTACAAACCCATTGTCCCAAGTTAGGATACCCATGTACTTGTTTTGTAAATTGCAAAGATTTTCTACATTGCACTGGCAACACTGGAAAAAGCAACATGTCAGCGTGCTGTCGATGGACATGGTATTATGATAGTACAAGCATAAGAATGCTGCATAAATAGTTTTTTTTTCACGGCAGTAGAGGTTTGAAAAAACATTTTTTTTAACATTCGACACTAGCTTTTCAATCTAATGTACTATGTACTTTCAATCTTCCCAAATGTTTGATGCGTCTTGCAAAAAACTTCCTCGACCTTTCAACACAATATCCAGGCCGAAAACGTTTCTCTACACCACTGTCAGGGTTGCTACCACATTCAAATACAAAAGTCCTACTTTTGTCTCATGTTAGGGTTATGTCCCAGGTTAGGGCATACGACTGTACTGTAAGATTTGTTAAATTCGATGTTACATATTAAATTCACCATGAGCACATAGCACAGTAGTTTAAAAGAAAAAATAAATTATTTTCATTATTCCACTTAATCACAAGCGTTTACAGGTTTGTCTGTTTACAAACGAATTTAAAAAACTTTGGTCGACATTTGTATGAGCCATTCTAGTAAATTTGACTTGAACCTGTCATGCTGAAATGATTGCAATGCTTGTTAAATCCACAGAAATCCATGCCACAGGCGGAATTCGAACACGTGACATTGCAGACGCTGTCCTAATGTCCTAACGTACAACTATGTCCAATCGAGCCGCTGTAGCTGAGAAGTAGAGCGTTGGCGTAGCATTCGGAAGGTCGTGGGTTCGATCCTAGCGGCCGACCACCTTGACAGAGGGGTTTTCCTGTCATACCAGGCAAATGCCGAGATGACACCTTCAACATAGGCCCTGGCCGGCATTTTGACTCCTTTCCTCTCCCCTATCCCTTCCTGAGCCTTAGATTCCTAATGGACATAAAATTCACAACTCTCTACTAGCGAATATAATTAATTACGCACTGATGCCAATTCTCCATCCGACGCCAATGGTCAAGGTTGCTGGTTCGATTTTTTCTGGTTCGGCAATTTGGATTTTCGATGCTTAGGATGGATTATTGACGTCTGGATTATCCACGGTGAGGCCGAAACGAATAGGCAGCTGCTCATAATTATACATAGTGTTGCCCACGAGACGAGATTAAAGCTGTCTAGTCTCGAAAATGTTTTGTCCAGAAAGTGTCTGGTCTCAAAGAAGACGTATGTTTTATATTGCTAGAGTCCATGCAGCCTCGTCTCGCTTTTCGATAGACATTTCTCTGTCTCGTCTCGTGGGCAACACTAATTATACATTTAACCAGAAACAGGGTATACAAATTCTTTGAATAGATGTCAACATAAATGAATAGAGGGGCACGGTGTCTCAGTGGTAGAGCGCTCACTTCTGGAGTCTGGACCCTGGTGCGTAGGGGCATCGATTCGGTCCCTACTAGTGCCATGTGGGCTTTATGATGGGCAGACACCCTGTGAGTGGGGTTTTCCCGTTTCCTGCAACTTTCTTCATTCCAGCATTTGTCCTATCATTATCCATTTTGCCTGAACCAAAGTTGCCTAAAGACAAACGAAATTCAAATAAATAAATAGGATAAGTTAATACAGAATCGCATTAAAGACAACGTTAGCCAATATGTTAACTTCCTTTACACAAATGACCTGTTTGCGTTGTTTGATTTGCCGATGAGAATACCGGGATATTCTCTGGTGTTTGAGAATTTCGTTCACGGTTGTTTATTCCGAATATCACCCCAACGAGGGAAAAATCTTTGTATGTCTACCTAAACAGGCAGTAGGTGAAAACTTACAAGCAATCACTAGTTTTAAGATACCCCGTCTTAATTTATAACAAATCAAACACTGCTTGTATGTGGTAACATGTTGAAAAATGCAACAATTATTTGATCACTGCAGTGACCGGGAATCGAACCCGGGTCCCTCGATCACTTGCATGTCAAGTGACAGGTGTTCTACCATTAAACTGTCGCTGCAACGACGACTTCTCTGCGTATTCATTTGACCTCTGCTAAATTATTCATCCCATCACTGCCGATATATAAGGCGGTGAAAACTTTGCACTCCGGCACTCCCCTCATTGCGAAAATTTTAATCAAGTAACCTTTCTGGAATTTCAAATCAGAGGGTTACCCAATGTGCAAAAGAAATATGCCCAAAGCCATTAATAACAATTCATATTCAACAAATGACCAGTACGAAATGTCAACGTGGTCAGCTACGAGCTGTACTTTTTTATAGTTCTCCATTTAAAGAGCTTTGTTAGTATATTTGAGCATATTAATATTAATAGCATCTGATAATAATAATAATTAGAAAACAAAGCACGCTATTGGCACAAATTCCCAATAGATAAACTTGTTTTGGTAGTATGCTCAGTGAGTAGCAAATTACTCGAGAATGTGGAAGCAATTCTTGCCTTTTATTTAAACTGTTCAATGCGCAATTTCTTTACCTATTTTCACTAATAGAATTTGTCAGACAAGAGGGGCCACTGTCCCCTCTCGCCCCAATCGTCAGCCCTGTACTTCTTCCCCTTCCATACAGTATATTCCTCTATCAAGCAGTGGGTGGACCAGACCAAAAAATGAAACCGAAATCCACCACTTACTGTATATGAGAGCGCGCTGCATGCTCTTGTTTTAGTCATGCATAAACAAAATTATTTTTTAATTTTAGTGCGAATTGTTTAAGAAAGGTATGTATTTAAAAAGTTTTTTTAAATTAATTTTAGTAACAACTTCTTCATCCTAAAATAAATAGTAGCCTGTAACGATGTTGCGTTTGACTGTTTGCAGAACACTAGGATTTGGTACCAAACATCAGCTTAGAATGTATAGGGTAAGGAAAAAGTATCCGAACATCGAAATAACTAAATAATAATAATAATAAAACTGTTTAAAACATACTTTTCTTAAAAGATTACAAAATAAAACAATTCGTACTAAAATAATACAAAAAAAAAAGTTTTCAAAAAAAAAATTTTTTAGAGAACTATGGGGCACGTCAGTTGAAGAATTTACAAGTGACTGTTTTTTTTTTTAAATTTTATTTTTTAGTACGATTTTTTAAATTATTTTTTCATCCTATCAATGACCATCTTCATATATCCTTGATCGTCAATGATCATCATGTCCTGCTGTGCTGGGAATGGTATTTGCACTCGAGAACCATTTCCCCTGGCAAATGCAGATGTAATTGAGATGACTGCGTAATGATTTTAACAAGTGCAATTGTCGGTTTGAACATAACAGCTGTTCGTTCAACATCCAGTCAGACGACGATCCCATCCATCCCTTGCTTTCAGTTCAGCATGAAATCCGTTAACTTTGGCAACGCTGTTACATCTGTTTACGGAGTGCAGAATGTCTCCAGTGGGCGTATGAGAAGGGAAGAGGGCAAGGAGTTGAGAAGGAAGAAGGCGACCGACGAAAAGGCGAAAGCAGGCAACCAAACCATTCCATTTCCATCCATAGCAGTGCGGTGCGGTGCGGTGTGTGTGAAGCCAAAGGAATCTGCGTCTGCTGGGCTGGGCGGTCTTTGGAAGGTTGGAAAAGGAATTCATCCTATCCGCCTGCCGTTGGACGGCGTCTATACAGAACTCGTAGTAGGTGAGTTTAGTATTTCAGATTACATTTTGATTTTTGATATTGCATGAAATAACAGGAGAAGACTTTTGTTAACTGTTGGTGTAACAGGTGTTACGTTAATTTTGTAGTCATGTGACCATTTCAAGAGATTGTTCCTCACTTAGGAGAGCGGGAAGGCTAAACACAACATGCAGAGATAGCTTTTAAAAAATTAGAGCGATATCATTTCTGTGCTTCTATGTATGCTATTCTAAGAGTATGGTTATATCGAATTACAGAGATTTAAAGAAAGCACAAGCAACACCATTTTCATATCCTTGAAGACCAAACCCAAAGTACGGTATCGCTGTTGTATTGTCCGATCCATTGAACTGTACATAACTGTACTTGAGTGATCGACTATTGTCAAAAGATAGACGCCAAAACAAGCATTTTACCTTGATCGTTCACTTCCAGTCTAACCAATATGCACCAAATTTTCGGTTGTAACAGTTTTCTACGCCTTTTATAAGAGTGCGACTGTTTTTTTATTTGTCTTATTCAGTTATAACGGACTGAGCATTCAATGTACAAAATATTTACGTTTTTTGCATGAATTGAGGCAAATAAAAAATGGGCTGCACAGCAATAACAAGCGTAAAAAAATATATTTAGAAATATAAATTTGGTCCATATTGATTCAGACGGGAAGTGGTTAATCGAGATTAACTGTCCCTTCTGTTCCCTGGCTTCGATCAGCCCATTATCGCTTTCAGATACAGGTCAATGGTCCGTTCATAATTTTTGATGGATGAACCGATTTTGATACCACTTTTTGCGTTTTGTAGCGGACCTTCTTGTGGATGTCCATTAGAAAGAGATAGACAGAAAAATAAAACTTCACTTTTTACTCATTAAAGTTTTTAAAATAAGAGATAGGCTATATACGGACAGCTCAAATGATACATAATTGTGGCAATGTTGTTCACCTTCAAGAATTATTTCACGGTTTGGTTATTTCTTATCAAACTTCAAGAAGGGCATCAAAAGGAGAGAAATAATGGGTTTACAACCCAACCAATACCATAAGTATTATAGGGGAGAAGAGTAATCCTCGTAGATTGTAGACAAACGGATGCAGATGTATATTGTATAGTTTAATAACTTCGTAAAACACACAGAATTATTGTGTTACTCAAAGAGAATGTACATCGAAGAATCTAACCTGAGTTTAACTAGCCCGCTCTCGCTTTCTCAACATCAATTCGTGTATGTCCATGCCTGCGTGGCATTCACATTGTTTCTTTTATATTACTTCATGGCTGTGAGTGACTCACTCGTAGCTTCGTAAACCATTCGGTATAAAGTTCGCTTACTACATCATACGTATAGCATCCAGTCCCCTTGGGGCGGTAACGATGCGACTCAGCAATGAGTTTGAATCACGCGGCCGATCATCCTGATTGAAGTTTTCTAGGGTTTCACCAGGCGAATCCCGGGATGAACGTTAAACCTGGTCTCTACATTCCCCCATCGTCTACCTACCTACCTTTTAGCCTGAGCGAAAGGTACCAAAAGGCCATGATTAAATTAAAATAATATAGTTTGGCCAAAATAATTAGGCCCACAATTTTATTTAATCATTCATGTATGTAATAGAGCAAAGCATTTTTGAAGTCGGCGTGATGGTGAGGCAGTTCGTACTTTCAAATCAATTTTCCATAACATTTTGATGAATATAGTAACAACATGTAAAGGTAAGACAAAGAGGACGTAGCTTAATTGATAAAGCGTTGTCTTCACATTCGGAAGGTCCTGGGTTGAATACCAACTACCGACCATCCTAACACGTTTTTCCAGGATTATCCTCGGTCATTTCCACCAATATTTTCAGTTTGGGGGGGGGGGGGGGTTGAAGTTTTGTACGGTTTCTACCGATTTCTGACAGCAAAAATTTTTAAGTTGGAGGATGTTGTAGAGACTTTGGGGGATAAACACCCCCCGTGGGGTCTGGCAGAATGACTGCATACAACTCATGGGTAGGTAGACGATGCCGGGATAGTACCTTCACTTAGGCTCTGACCGACTCTTTCTACATTCTTCCCCAATCCCATATCTCGACTTGCGTCATAGATAACTAAAGGCCATAGATCAATTCAATGTAGAGGTAGACTTCCCCGCGTACACCGATCTGACCGCTAATATGCCTTATACCATGGCGCCGAAGGTTTTGGATTATTAGTTTCATTACATAGGGTAAATCGGGGTAAATAGAGGCACTTTCAAAAACTTCCATGGTTTACAGAACATTATTTTTGTCCTACAGATTGTACTAAATTCTGTGGGATATGGAATTGTGAATATGCGCCTGGAAAGCGCATCTTACAATCATGCATGTATGCTGTCACTTTCCTTTAAATAAAAACATATTTTTGAAGATACTGGATAAATGACAAGCAATAATGATATTTTGAAAGCAGTCCCAATAATACGGTACATGTGAATGTGTATCAACCTTCTACAGAAGTGTATCGCCTTTTAACCCCTCTAAATACCTCCACGACCTCTGAACCAGACAAAATGAATGCCATATTTCTGATTAAACTAGTCCAACCATTATGTGCACCTCTCACCATTCTTTTGAATAGTTGCTTTTCGGAGAGTTATTTCCCGAACGCTTGGAAACAAGTAAACATTACTCCGATTTACAAAAAAAAGAAAAAAAAAGTGTTAATTTATATAGACCTACAGTATTTCCCTTCTTTCTGTCCTTGGCTTAATTTTGTAATGAAAATATCACAGACAGGATTCAAAAACGTCTTCCCATTTCTTTCTCCCTCTCAGCATGGCTTTGTACCGAATGGCTTCTGTGAACCAACTTAGCTATCCTACTGTCTGAAGCCACTGATGCCATAGCAAATAGACAAGAACTTGACGTCATATCCCAGACTTCTCCAAAGCATTTGAAACTGTCAATCACAAA
Organism: Lepisma saccharinum; assembly: GCA_022664845.1. Classification (NCBI taxonomy): domain Eukaryota; kingdom Metazoa; phylum Arthropoda; class Insecta; order Zygentoma; family Lepismatidae; genus Lepisma; species Lepisma saccharinum. The sequence goes on along the minus strand of JAGDQP010006236.1, from coordinate 20,384 downwards.
CTTCCTATACACATGCTTGCTTCCAGATTTAGTATACCTCCTTCAGCTTCTAACATCATATTTGACTGGCAGAGAACAACGTGTCGTCTTCCCTGGTAGCACATCCAAGTGGCTCCCAGTGCTTTCAGGTGTCTCTCAAGGAAGCTCTTTAGAGCCAGTTTTATTTTCCCTGTACAGTCCGCAGTGATGACTTATGTGAAAAGATAGATAATTCCTGTTCTGTACTTCTCTACGCTGATGACTGTAACATTTTAAAGACCATTAAATCTACAGAAGACACTTTCTTCCTTCAAGACGCTATAGATTCTGTTGAAATGTGGTGCGATAATTGGTTACTGAAAGTCAATCCGTGCAAAACTGCTGCAATGCGTTTCCCACTCAAAATACATCCTGGACGCAGTACGCCAAAAGAAACGTTTCTTCTAATTATGGAATTTTAAAATTACAAATTTAATATGTAGATAATATTCAAGAAAATTAAACTAAAAAGTCCAATCCAAGCTAATGTTGCTGTGATAAGCTACGTATGCAGTCAGGTACGTACCTAGAAATTTATTTCGGGGAGATGAGGGTCCAGAGCTTTCGCGGGGGTTTCCGAGGGGTTAGACCTTCAGGACCTAACCCCTGCGTACATCACTGGATGCAGACGATAAATTTTGCCAACTTCTATCAATATATTTAAGTAAAGCTAATTTGGCTTCTCTATGAAACAACAGTCATTCAGACAAGTAGAAATATACAATTTGGTTTCATTTTGTTTGTTTAGGCTTAACTTCCTTATGGAACAGGAAGGTTATGAAGGACAAGACCTACTACTTTCAGGGACATCCGAACCACTACCCGGTTTGTACTTTAGAGAAATTCTGTGGCTCCATCGAACCCGGATTACAAGGCGAAAATGTTATAAAATTAACGCAGATGGTTTAATTTGTGGAATCGTCACCATGAAGTTCACACTATTGCAATATATTGGTGGCGTTTTTTTTTTATTGTTTTTTAAACGACCTGGTGAATTTTCATATCTGTATAGTTGTATTATAAAAATCAGTTTCAAAATCATCAGATTTAGATGTGGAATTAAATTCATACTTTAGAAGCAGTGATAGTAAATGGAAAGCCAAAGCCCCACTAGCACACTTACGTTGAAAATATGTGGATTAAGCGTCAGTACCTAAACGTTATTTTAATGTAAATGTACCGAAATGTCCGCCTGTTGAAAGGATTATTCGACGTTGAATAACTGTTAAGAAGAAAGTAGTTCAAATCAAGAAGCGGCCGATGATAAAACGGGTTCAGTTGGTCAAAACAGAGCATGGTTGCTGTCTATTGGTATACACATTTAGTTACATTTTGTGCGTTGCTTTCCTCGTGATAAATGGTATTAATTTTCCAGCAGTAAATTATCCAACCGTCTGCTGCAGGCTTCGAAGCTGAAAGTTCCGCACTTTTCGTTGATAGCTCGTCGCCTTATTCTCTCATTCACGGATGCACCTTGAAAGTCACTACTCTTTTACGGTATCTGTAATAACAGACAGTCTAGAATGCAGTCGCCACAAATTCAGACGGTCGTTTCACCATCATGTAAGAATAAGAATAAAGAATACTTTGTCCATCGCTGCACTATTAAATGTGTAGTTTTCAATAAGTGTAATATGTCGCCTTAGAATAGCGAAATCTATGTCATAGTTGAAAACACTTCACATTAACGCCCTATTAACGAAACTAAATGTTCGTTGAAATATAGTTTAAAATTCAATATGTTTTCAACATGCAAATGAGAACATGAGAAACGTAGTTAATTTTATTCTATTCTCTTTTAAGCACAATTTTTATACAATTATGTTGAAAGATAATCTAGAGCACAGTTCAATATTATAGTTAAAAACCCGTCACGTTAGTGTCCTATCAACGAAATCCACGTTGAACTAACATCTTATAAACAATATCAAGTCTTTATTGAAATATGATTTAAAATTAAACATATTTTTTTTTCAACTGATAACGGTTAATCAACGACATCAGCCACAAATCAACGTTCAAAACACGTTTGTATGCTACTGGGCTGAATGGGTGACTTTAGTAAGGCCAGATTTGACCCCACAAACCGCTGAAAATGCGGAGTATTGCAAATATCTTATATCAAAATCAACAGGGATCTCTAGTTTAAAAGAATAGAAAGAAAGAAAGCGTGGGACACAAAGTTCGACATTTAATGAGGCTTTTTTTTTTAATTGGAAACTGACAATTTATTGACTTCGAATGTAACGGCTGAGCGCATTATCTATGAATAGGGAGAATAGAATTTCATGAATGAAGGTTTTTAAATTTCATGAGTGAAGATGTTAAAAAGTCCGGAGTACAAGGTAAAATTTCGTGAGTACAAGGGTAAATTTCTTGTAGCTAGAATAGTTTCCAGTGAGGATTTAAAACTTTAGACATAAACCTAGCAATAACGCATGCTGCTAAAAACCTAGCGCATTTCTTTTGATGATAACAACCATCTGCTAATAATATTAATTTTGTATATCTTCCCATACTTCTTCCACATTTGCAAGAACAAGTGTCAACATTTTAATAAACGCATGTAGCACCTTGAAGGAATTTATTTCTTAATTATTCGGCAGGATTTTCATAAGCATATGATGATAACAGCTCCAATTTTTTCATGGTCAAATTCGTTCGATTTTTGGTGAGCACACAGAGAAAATAAGTCTACAGAGTCTTCGTTTGAAATTTTGCTTTGCTCACGCCTCCCCAGGTGGCGGATAGGGAAATACCGACCAGATGTGGTGAGTCCGGAAATATTCCGGGGCGGACCAAAACCAGTACTGCTGCTTTGCAGTTAGTAGAGGGATCTACAAAGGCTAGGGGAAGATAACCCCGAATAAAAATATCATGGTGAGGAGAAGCAGCATCACCATTACTACTCAGACAGAGGACGACACCTTTACTGCGAGGTCCTAGAGCTGACAACTCTACACCTCTAAAACATGTAAAGAAATAGTAACAGATGGTTCATGCATTCTCCTGGGGTACAATATTCCGGAGGTAAACTAGTCCCTCGTTGGGATCTCCCGGCGGGGACTGCTTTAGGGGGCTCCAAGAACAGGATTAAGAAAGACCTTGGAATAGGAACGTGGAACGTACGAACATTATACCAAACGGGCGCTCGTCAGATGGCGGTACGCGAGACCGAGAAGTACGAGCTAGACATATTAGCGATACAAGAAGTTCGGTGGGAGGGTCAAGATAACATCCCACAGGGCAAGTACACTTTCTACTACGGGGTAACACAGTCTCACGATTTCGGAACAGGATTCCTCATTAAGAACAGTATCCTTCAGGCGGTTCAGATTTAGAATATAGAGTTCGTAATCGAAAGACACGTTACGATACGTACTCGACGGGGCAACACGGTTTTATTAAACGTCTATGCTCTGACAGAGGTGGCTACTGATAACGATAAAGATATATTCTACGATGAGCTAGAAAGGCTGTTTGACCGAATACCGAAGTATAATTTGAAAATTGTGTTGGGTGATTTCAATGCAAAGGTAGGGAGGGAAGAAAAATATAGACCTACTATAGGCAAATACAGCCTTCACGAAAAGACCAACAACAATTGAGAAAGACTGATAACTTTCGCCATTTTAAAAAACCTACTGGTAAAGAGCACGTATTTTGAAAACAAATACACATGGGTATCTCCGGACGGCAAAACTCTCAACCAGATCGATCACGTGTTAGTAGATAGACGAAGGCAAACCAATATAATATATGTTAGGTCGTACAGAGGAGCGGAAGGTGATACCGACCATCAATTAGGGATCACAAAAGTAAGGGAAAAGTTATGCATCGCGAACAGAGAAAACAAGGGGTCAAAACAACTGAAATTCGAAGTTAAACGATTAAATAATCCAAGCATATAAACAGATTACCAAGGTTCGAAATCCTAGCCGACTTGAGTAATAATAATGATGATATTAATAATGAAATTAATGTAAGTTAGATGTGGGAAGCAATTCGTGAAACAACTAAGAGCGCAGCGAGGGAACGTGCAAGTGAGAAGAAACAACAGAAAAACAAATCTTGGTTTGAAGAATGCCTTAAGCTTCATGAAATACGAAAACAAGCCAGGCAACGATGGCTAAGTAATAAAAGCGAAGCAAATAAAACGCCACACTCGGGTTCAGAAACAAAAAGCGAGGATATCTGACGCAGAAGATTTAGGTGATTGAGGAAAAGGGGAAGACAAATAACATACGAGCTCTATACAAAGGGGTAAATTCGTTAAGAAAAGGTTACCAGCCGAGGTTAGGAATGATTAGAAATAAACGTGGAGAGCTTCAGGCGGATCCGACTAAAATTATCGATGTGTGGAAAACTTATTTCGACAAACTTTTTAATGTACACAACGGGGAGCAAACAGAGGAATTTAAAATCCATAACGCAGAACTGGATTCCCGAACCTAGCCAGATCGAGATCGAAATATCGGTAAAATAAAGAAATCGAGAAATTTCAAATCACCAGGAATAGACAATATTCCAGCCGAATTAATTAAAGCAGGAGGAACGGCACTAATCAAGGAACTACATAAATTGATAAATGCTATATGAAGAAAGGAGGAGCTCCCAAAGGAATGGAAAACCTCAATAATAGTTCCAATTTACAAACACGGCGATAAATCGGATTGTAATAATTACCGCGGAATCTCGTTACTTCCAACTGTTACAAGGTATTGAGAAATATTCTGTTAAGGGGAAGAGGTACAGTTAGACAGTGTACTAACATTTTTGGTCATATTACAAAAACAAGAAAGTCAATTTAAAAAAGCCCTAATACAGAACTGCCTAAAGAATGTCTCCTTCATTTAAAAATGTAATGGAAATTTTAGGAGCAAAACTGACCTTGTAGCATAATTTTAAATGTAGATGCTCTTGACGCCATACATTTTAAATGTGAGAGAAATACGGAGAAGAAAAAAAATCACTTTTTTCGTGTAAAACGTGGCTTATTTTTTAAAACCCTTGAAAGGATACTTCTTTTTAGTATCCTCTTTCATTTTATGTATCTTTCCCCTCCATAGTAGCACGAAAAATTGGGAGGAAACTCTTTCTCCTGCTTTTTTTTCCAGCGTTCAATGTTTCAGTTAAAAAATAACACTAACACACACACACACACACGAATGCACCCTATTCTCTGCAAAATACAAAATGGGTCTTAATAGAGCTGTCCCCCAAGCAACACAAGCCCTTACTACAAGCTAACATCCGGAAAGTAGTAGCCATTCGCGATCTCTCGGGCGCATTCGGCTGTTCCTCAAATGCTGTCTTAAACAATTCCTACGTAAAAGTAAAAAATAATTTTGTTTATGCATGACTAAAATGAAAAGTATGGGGCGCGAAAAATTCAAGAATTTATAAAGTGAATTTACGATAAAGAGCACCCGATGCTTTTCTTTTAGACATGCATAAACAAAATTATCTTTTACTTTTTAGAACGAATTGTTGAAGAAAAGTAATCAAAAACTAACATTTTAACTATTTAATAACATTCAAATAATGTTAGCTGCTCCGAAATAGCTAAAAAAAAGTTTTTTTTTTCAAAGTAGCACGAAAAATTGGGAGGAAACTCTTTCTCCTGCTTTTTTTTTTCCAGCGTTCAATGTTTCAGTTAAAAAATAACACTAACACACACACACAAACGAATGCACCCTATTCTCTGCAAAATACAAAATGGGTCTTAATAGAGCTGTCCCCCAAGCAACGCAAGCCCTTACTACAAGCTAACATCCGGAAAGTAGTAGCCATTCGCGATCTCTCGGGCGCATTCGGCTGTTCCTCAAATGCTGTCGGCAGACGCTTGTTTGTGGACCCTTCCTGGAAGGTGACAAGGAACCAAGTCGTGAAAACCGTAGGCAAGTAAGATTTCGACTTTGTAACAGAGCCATCTGGATGTCGGCTGATGGCAAAAACGAAACTCGAAACTGTATCCCCGCTTCTTAACACGCCTAAGTGTATACGTAGATGAAATAATTGGAGATCACCAATGTGGATTTACAAGAAATAGATCCACGTTGGACCAGATCTTCGCCTTGAGACAAATTTTGGAGAAGAAATGGGAATACAATGGGACGGTTCATCAGCTATTCATTGATTTTAAGAAAGCATATGATTCTATCAAAAGGGAAAAGTTATACAGTATCCCGATATGATTTAGAATTCCCAAAGATATGTGTAAGCAGAGTACGGATAGGTAATAATAGCCAGATAGTTTCAAGATTCACAACGGATTGAAACAAGGCGATGCCTTGTCACCACTACTGTTTAACTTAGCGTTAGAATATGCGATTTTAAAAATTAAACGGGACAAAAAGGGACTATCATTGAATACTTTGAATCAACTGTTCGTGTACGCGGATGATGAAGATTTAATAGGGGACGATATAGATGCACTGCAAAGCAACACCGATGTCTTAGTAGAAGCCTGCTATGAGATAGGTCTACAGGTAAACATAGATAAAACAAAATACACGATAACAAGCCGAAACACAGGGAACGAAGGAAATAAAAACATAAGAATTAGGGATGAGGTCATAGAGAAAGTAAACAAATTTAAATACTGGGAAGCATACATAACTAGCAAAAATGAGGTCACGGAAGAAATAAAAGGTCGCTTAGTATCGAGGAACGCATGTTTCTATTCAGTCCAAAAACTTCTAACATCGCGATTAATATCAAGGAAATTGAAATTAAAAATATACAGAACGGTTATTCTGCTGGTAATACTTTACGGTTGCGAAATTATTACGATGAATAAGTAAAACGACCCTAGCAGATGAACATAAATTACGTGTGTTTGAAAATAAGGTTTTAAGAAAGATATACAGGCCGAAACGGGACGAGATGACTGGATTGTGGAGGAGACTGCATAATGAAGAACTCCACGGGCTGTACGATTCAGCAGATGTAAAAATAATGAAATCGCGACGACTAAGGTGGGCAGGCCATGTAGCTCGGATGGGGGGAAAACGAAGATTATATTCTATCCTGGTTAGAAGGACGGATGGAAGGAGACCATTGGGAAGACCGAGACGTAGTTGCGAGGACCATATTAGAAGATATCTTCCAGAAGTAGGTTTTCGTGATGAAAACTGACTTGATATTGCCCAGGATAGAATCCAATGGCGAACTTTTTTACTGCGGCGATTCACTTGCGAGTTCCATAAGCCATAGAGTTAGTTAGTTAAATTTCCGATAGCGAGACTTTCGGTGCCATGATATTTCACGTGTTCGACTTGTTTCTACAAAGCCTTTAACCGCGAATACTGTCAAACGCACACAATGAATTGCTTTGTGATATTGTAGTTTGTATATTTTCGCTAGATGACAAACCATGTTCGCAAATGCGCGAATCCGATGATAGGCTTTTGTATCCGAATTATATTTTCCCTTTGGTTAGGCATTATTTCGCGAATGAATGAATAAACCTGGTGTTTCTTTAGTAGTGTTCAGAATTCGTGGATGGAGGCAAAGTGTTCAATTTTCGCGAGTATTTGGTGAGTTAAAAAACATATTTTCACAATCTATTAACTATCTATCTATTCCATGCGATTTCTTGAGTGTCTATAATTTTCACGAATTCGTGAGTCGCCAAATTCTACTGTCCCTAATCTATGAAAGGTAAGCGAAGCCTTGCTGGGAACGAGGCTCCGCGGTCTGCCGCGTACGCGCTTACGTTTCATAGATAATCCACTCACCCTTTAAATAAGAATTTTATGCTGATCATATTAGAGCCATAATTTTCCGTGGAATATTTTAGATGAATCCACGACGTGTTACAACAATTTGTTGCTGTTAAATTTTTAACTTTAGTGCTTTTGTTGGAGCAAGGAATGACATATTTTTACACTTTGTCTCGTAGTAATTTGATAAACTTAGTTCATCATTGTAACACATTTTTCATTGAGTCATCAATGATATATTTGAAGAAGAAATTGTTAGGGATGTTGGGAACTCCGAGCATTTTGCAATCCTGAATTTCGCATTTCGTCCAGGAATCGTACGACGCGGAACCCCTTAATGACATGTTTAAACCACTCAGTCATGCATTGGGAACAATGAATGACGGAATTATTCTCGTTGAAAAGATGCAGTTTCCAACTCCAATGAGTTAATTCCGATATTACGGAGCAAAAAAAAAAAAAAAAAAGGTATTGCATTTCCGTAATCCAGATTTCAATTCCGGAATTTGTTACATGCCTAGAAGCTACGTATTTAAGAGTGGTTCCAAGGAATCCGGAGCCTTTGAAATTCAGTTTTATGCAGAATTAGGATAATTTTAGGCATGATATTATATATTTAATGTATGTGTCATACCCAGATATACCTTTGACCCCTTGCAATGCCAACTTCTAGATACATGTCTGACCCCTAGTGCTACAAAACAATGGCCTAACGTTAAAATCATAACTTTCGTGATTTTTTCAGGAAAACTAGAGACAATATTTTCGGATTTTTGCATTTTACATCAGGCCAGTCATTGCAAAATGTTCTTCGTCAGCTAAACCTATGCTATATACAGTAAGTGTTCATACAAGCCGTATGAAAAGGAGAAGCACAGCGTCTTACCGACTGCCGTAAGTGAAAACCAGAACAAAACATTACAGAGATTCGAATATAATATCCGAATCCGAAGATACAAGTTCCTCCCATGAATGACGAACTAGTCCAGTGCTTTATCCATCTCCTCTGTTCTAG
>JAGDQP010006236.1:0-11224 GCA_022664845.1 Lepisma saccharinum | reverse complement strand
TGGGGAGCTGCTGTGAATAAAAGACAGTGGCGATCACATTGAGAGCTTCCGCTCTCCTCTCCCAACCCGTGTGGTCAGCGTGGGAGCAGTAGACCAACTCCTCCCTTCGGGGAGAGGCCTCATCCACTAGTGGATTGAATATGGCTGATTTATTATTATTATTATTATATATAGCAAACTATAATTTCTTTTAATTAAACAGTTATATTCAATAGTAACATTTTTTTTTACTACGTATCATATGAAATGCATTCCCAATACACCATAATTATAAAGGCAGCCAATCAAGTTATGTAAATTTTCATTTGGCCGAACTGCACGTGCTACCCACATGGTTCAGAGGTGAGACATAAGCGGAAGGTAAGGTGTTATTGAGTGTTTCTTCTTGTAGACGGAACAACGAGGCACTCAAGGCGGATGTTGAGGCTGATACGGGCAAAACGCATTAAGTATCGGGAGAAGCATTCAGTTGCAGCGTGCAAACAGTTCGATAGCATCAGCTTGGAAAACGGTACACAGTTAGATGATTCAAACCAAGGAAAGGGACCAAAGAATAAATTCATAGCAGTTATTTCGTTCTAACTTAGGATAAGAATCATATCTTACGAATCTCCGTATTACTACCTTCGCTAGCGTGCTAACATCAAACAAAGTTGGGCCACGATGTGTTATTACGTCATGAATAAAAATATGCTTTCTCTACAGCTATCCATAATGCCATCCCTACTTTCACCAATCTTCGTTAAGAATTTAACGAATCGTTTCCAGGGCAGTACACTAATCTTGTTAAGTTATTTAACGATTCGTTACATTCTTAACGAAGGCTGGTGAAACGCATCCTAGGTGTAACATTTGTTGTTGATTATTTATTAGCGGTATATACAGTATATTATAACTTTATAAGTTACAAAGCAATAAACCTTTTCTACGTCAGGAAAGATTTTGAAATTTGAATTTTCACAAATTTATTCTATACTAGTCATTAGTTTGTGTGAGTGGAGAAAGGCACAAGAACAAGATTGGCAGTACACCAATATTTATGAGTAGGCAACCCCCGCTTCCCTTTTGTTTTGGAAGCGCAAAGATCACTTCTGTTACTACTGATAGCGTTAGGTGCCGGTCTTCCAAAATTAGCAATTTTGACATTTGTTATGACCAGCATAGGGCAGTGCTGAAGTTATAATCTCAGCAGACCTACTTTAGGACCCTCATAAATCGCAAGAATAAGTCATTGGAAAGTTTAGTGGTATAGTGAACATTGATTTAGTACATTAATATTTTTAAAGCACTTCGTTTTTTGAGACCTGATCAGTATCCTAAGGGCCCTCGCAAGTTCTTTTTGGGATCCACTACCATGTAGGATATTGAAGGTGTCATGAGACCCACGCGCAACAACGCCAATTACCACGAAGGCCCTTTGGTTACCAGTGAGTTGGCCCTTTTTTAATTTCTCGGCTGGGTCTTTTGGTTACCAGTTCGCCCCTGTTTGTGCCCACTTTCTGACTGATAATGTGACCTCTTGATTAAATTGGTGACGATTTTTTCAAAACTAGTATAGGAAAAGCAGTTCTGTTCAGTATATTCAGAGTCATTCGTTTTTGATAACCCTATTTTTCACCCCGTGTTACAGGATATGATTACTCTATTCCATATGGCTGCTTATATTTCAGTTGCAGCAGTGTATTGATAACTATCGTTCTTTTTGTTTTTACTTAATGTGTAATACAAGCAACTATGGCCTAGGCCTGTCGACGGGTTGAGGTCTCTTCCAGAGCCAGAGATGGGGAAGATGGCTAGGGTCTTTGTCAAAGTATCGTCCCAACATTCGCCTGATGAAATTGAAGAAAACCCTACAAAATCTTGTTCAGTATTGATAGTAGCTTGATAACCAACGTAAATGTTTCGTGTATTTTATTTCCATATGCTTATCAGGAGACGTGAGTTTGTTTCTCTAATCATTCAAGCAACAATTGAAGTTGTGATATTCATAGGAGATTCACTGATTGTCCCATATTTGTCGCCGACATGTTATTACAGAACTAATGTGCCGCAGATAAGCAATCCAGAACCAGCTCCAAAACGGTATTTTCTACCGTAGCAACATTTGGAAAACAGTAGAACTAACATTGTACTGTTTCTGCGACTGATAAGTTGGTTCTTGCGTCGAAACAAGACTGACTTTTCTGGAAAATGATAGGGAAAATAACGGACTGAGAATTTGTTAGGGACCATCATGACATTCACTTGAAGAAACAGAAAAATCTCAATCAGCATGACCGGCAATGGGACTTGAATCGACGTGACGTACAGCGCCCATCCAAAGTCCATATACGGTAAAAACACTCTACATAAACCTTGGATCCAAAGTCTGCGACGTTGGACCATAAGGGCTGTGTTCATTGCGAAATGTAAACCTTGCAATTGGATAAATAACTTTGTTCAGAATTATTCAAATTTAATTTGCTCATAAATACACTTTATTCATACTACAATTAATGTATAATACTCGTAATAATAATAATCGCCATAATCTCTACATACGTGATGTCCTTCTTCGTTTGTTCTAATCATGCGATGTCGTTGAAATTAATTTTGGTTTCATATTGATGTTTCATACAAAGAAAAAAAAAACATTAACAGAGGCCTATTTGTGCTGTAAGACTTCGAGGACAGTGGCTAATGAACTCGCGTATTAAAAACAAAGCAAAAAGAGAGGAGGATGAGAATTTCGAGATAAAAGGACTCTCTCGGATGAGGAAACAGGAGGTGATATCGCGTTGGTTGCTTCCGCGGCCTGATTACACAGCTACTTCCTATAATGTCGCTCAGCCACCCACGCACCAATGAAAGACTCCCATTACGGAAATAAGAGACTATGAATAATGTCTAGGAATATGACCTATTCGTCCCTTCTTCCCCATGTGTTAGCTATATACAAGAGAACATTGAACTAGTATGAAAATTTACAAGATATAATTAACTGAACCATAGCGTACTAAATGTTAAGGAAATCTTTATTGTATTGAGTCCAATATTTGTTCGTTTCCCTCCTCCCATGCTCATGTTTAATCAATAATTCACACATGAAAGCAGCAAGACAAGATTTTAACGAACTGTTGTTAGTTTTTCTATGTATTAGTTCGAAACATAACTTCAGTTTTGTTGATTTTTTGTTTACATTGCATGAACAGAAACCAAGGCCCCCACGTATAAGGGATGATGTCCCTTGATGATCACTCTTCTGGAGGCAGGTATGAGAAGCAAGCAGCCAGGACCTTGATTGAGACACCATCCCTGCGTTCGACCTGGTGAAACTGAGGAAAACCCTTGGCTCATCCAAAGTCATCCGTGCCGATTATTCATTTCTTTCTTGTTCATTGTTAAAATTGTTTCATTGTTGTTATGGATATAACAATGAAGCACTTTCAACAATGAACAAGAAAGAAAATAAATAATCGGCACGGATAGAACTGCTATTGGTTATGAACTTTCTTCCCTGAAAGTTTGAACTCTCTAGACTTGAATTTGTAGGAGCAACATTGAAATTTCGTGTAACGATAAATATACATTAATTACATATATACGGAAATAGTGCTGCCATCTCTTGTCGTACATCTTGGCTTTACATTGCCCTTAAAGAACCACTTTCTTTACGTCACCTTGTACAAGAGATAACTGGTTAAGTCTTCAATGCCACGATAACTTAATATCGTATTAATCAAGCACCTCATTATTTGAGTATCGGATAACTCGATTTATTTCATTATCGGAACAATTACTCGGGTCACGGATAATTTAACAATTACCCGGATAATGGATAATCGAAGAATGATGTGGGTGACGAGTAATTTAACAATTTTTCAAAGATAACTGATAATTAAATAATTCTGATAAATAATCGAACAATTATTAGCATAACAGAAAATCGATTGTTAACATTTTGAGGTCACATCACCAAGCTGTGATGTTTCTTGGAATGTTATCTTGGTTCTAAGTGAGTGTTGTGTGTGTTGACCTCTTTTCAGTAAGCTGCCTTTCGTTCCTTTATATGTCGGACTCTTTATCAGTTCTCTTCCTCTTTGCCCCTGGTCACGTTTATCATTTTTATAGAGTTCACGGAGGAATCCGAAAGAATTATCGCCGCTTTGGCGAGTCTCTTCTGCAGCATACAATTCGGAAATTTCCCTTATAATTAGGAGTTAGAAATAGTAAATGATAGTTGACACGACATTTAAGAAACATCTCTCATTCGCTGCCAAGCAAAGGAAAAGTCAGTGATTAGACTAGAGGTTCCCAACCTCTTTTACCTGGTGCTCCCCTTCGTAAAGCCTGCATACTTCATGCCCCCCATCACTAGATTTGGGACATACGTGCTTTTCGTGTGTGCCCCCTTTTGCGATTTTAGATGCAGCATTGGATAGTTATGTCCAAATCTAACATAATAATAATAATAATAATCTCCTTAATTTATATCCATTTCCAACACGATTTTTGCATACCAATTTATTTTTGTTTATCAGCTTTGTTGCCCCTTTTTTACTGAAGAATTATTTTGTGCTTGTACTTAATTTAAAATCTCTTTCTACATTACAACTTTTGTAACATATTTAAATTAAATAACTATAAGAAACAACATAATTTAGTACACATTCTTGGTTCCTCGTTTATCAGTTACATATTGTTTAAATTTCCCTTTTATACGCGGGATTTTCGACGTAGGCTACAATAAAATCAAAACACCAACAGTAAATTATCCAACCCACTTCTGTGGGATTCGTAACTGGAACTTTCCGCAGTCGTTGTTTGTAGCTCTTAACGCTGACCACTCAACCACGAAGTCGCCTTGAGAGTCACTACTCTTTTACTATTCCTTTATATTGCGATGACATATTTCTAGTAAAAAGGCGTCTTCAACCAGTCGCCACAAATCCAGACGCATCGTTTCACCATGTAAGAATAAGAATAAAAATACTTTGCTTGTGCATTTTTCCTTCTTTAACACTTCGACCATCGCTGCACTATTAAATTTGTATTTCTCAATAAGTGTAATATGTCGCCTTAGAAATACGCATATAAAGCGAAATCTATGTCATAGTTGAAAACACTTCACATTAACGCCCTATTAACGAAACTAAATGTTCGTTGAAATATCGTTTAAAATTCAATATGTTTTCAACGTTCAAATGAGAACATGAGAAACGTAGTTAATTTTATTCTATTCGCTTTTAAGATTTTTTTTTATTCAATTAACTTGGAAAGATAATCTAGGGCACAGTTCAATAATAGTTAAAAACACGTCATATTAACATCTTATCAACGAAATCAAATTTTAATTGTAATATAGATTGACATGGAAATTCAACGTGTTTTCAACATGGAAAGGAGGACACAGAGTAATAGTTAATGGCATTGAATTAGCTTTTCATTATAAATTTTTGTCCATTAAATTAAAAAGAATCCCATGAATCGAAATCAATACTATAATTGAAGATAGAAGTTGAATCCACGTTGAACTAACATCTTATTCACAATGTCAAGTCTTTGTTGGAATATGATTTAAAATTAAACGTACTTTTTTCAACCGATAAATCTTAATCAATGAAATAAGCCAAAAATCAACGTTCCAAACACGTTTGTGTGCTACTGGGGTAGCTCATGAATCTGTTCTTTGTAGCCAATGTCTTATGATACAAGAATAATAATTCTTAACATTATTATTGTATTGTTGACACGAAAATTGTCTGTTTGCCAGAGTCTCGTCGAAATCAGAGAAACATAATCTCGCATACAAATGTTATAACAGACGGTAACGTTAAGTGATTTAACCCACCATGTGTGTTTTCTTAGAAAAAAATACAAAGTGGATTTAAATCCAAAAACCTGGTTGTTCTTTTGAAAAAAAAAAACAAAAAAAAAAACGGAATGTTTGTCCACCCTATTCACTATCTTACGTCATTTCTTCTTCTTCTATATGTTTGACATTTACTTATTTAAAAATATTTTAATAAAGCGACCGCAAAGACAAAAATACAAAATAGTTTATCTACTTTTCATTGTACCTCCGAGTTTTAGTAAGTTTTTGTTGTTGTTTGTTTGGTTAACATTTATAAACGTGAAAAGATATGCTCAAACTATAATAACATTGCTTGATATAGTTTCTCGAAGATTATGTTATACCACTGTTCAAAAGACAGCGGTTATATTAATATTAATTGCCATATTATAACGCCTTCTTTTTTTTTTTTTTTTTTTTTGTAATTTACTAATACAGTTTCTTTTCATGTATTTGATTCTTTTTGGCCTTCTAGGCCTATGTGCTGAACATTTATTCTGAGTATTTTGCTGATAACAGTAGCCCATAGTAAAGGTTAACACAACAGAATACACGGTTAAAGCACATATCTAACTTCGGTAAATGTAAATTACACAGTTTTCGGAGAATTCTACATATTCAATCAATTACAAGAATATTAGTATCAATTTTTTTCAATTGCCGGAATCTAGCGCGCTATTCCATTCTCTCGAATATCCTGTCCTAGCAGGTGACCCAACGAATACTTGTGTATTGTGTGTTGCTGATTTTCAAGGATATGAGGTTCTTACTGAACTACATATTAGGAGTGTTCAGTCTTTCGATGTGTCACCGGAGGGTGAGTTTTAACGGTTACTGCCTTGTAATCAAGAGATCCCGGGGCTCGATTCCCAGTGGGGACATAAGTGGTCCCGTTCTTAGTAGCTTACCAGCTCTTTTAGGACGTTAATAACAATTCAATTAATTCAGTCTTTCGATATATCGAATCGAAATCGATATTTTAAAATATCGACGCTTTGATATTGGAACTTTTTTATATTCGATGCATCGATACTTCGACATTTCGATTCAAGATTGAGTTTGATATTTTGATTCGGTGTATGTTTTGGAAAAAACATAGCCAATAGAACGAAAACAACCTTCAATTAAGTCTGTCTAAGATTTCACAACAAAATTATTTCAAGTCAATCTTTAACTTTGACTCACTCAAAATTTGAAACACTTAAGTCATCTGTACTAAGATTGGTCTCACTGCGAAGTTCATAAAATATTAATTGATTTGTATTTACTGTTTCTTTTTGAAAATTACTTACATTTTTCTTTTGAATTTTTACCTGTCTTGGGGGCCCGCTACCATCACGAGCTTAGCAACTCTAAAATACACATGCTGCAATCAATCTACTTCCATTTTCTGGTTAATTATCTTTCATTTAATTACCCTTCGTCTGTTGTTCTGTTCATTTCTGTCACTTTCCACCATTTCTATTTTCTTCATCGTCAAATTGTTTTCATCATTATCATCTACTACTGTTTATTATTTTTACTACTATGGTAAAAAGTATTGAAGGAAGACAAAATGGCAGGTATAATAAAAAATGAAGGAAAATGGCTGCTCTCACTAATAATGACAATGGAGGAACGTCACATTCCAAAGATATATTCATTTTCAGTTGTAGAACAAAGAGTGCTGTAGATAGAAGTTTTGATTGCGTATGTTTTGATTCTATGTGTATCTTTGTTCTATAACTGAATGATGTTCTTCCGTTGTCATTAGTGTAAGTACCAATTTTCCTACATTAGTTATCATTTTTAGATATATAGTTATTCCTTAAGGTTAATGTAAAGCAACGATCTCCAACAAAAGATGACAACACTACCTCCGAATATGTCTAATGTATTTTTATCGTTGCACGAAATTTCAATGCTGCTCCTACAAATTCAAGCGTAGAGAGTTCTAAATTTCAGAGTTCTAAATTTCATGGATGAAAGTTCATGATCACTTGAAGAGTTCGATCAATGAAGATTTTTAATTGTCTTTTTTGTTCATTGATGAAAGAGCTTCGTTGTTGTAGGTTCATTCAAAACAACAATCAAGTGATTTCCACAATGAACCAAAACAAAAATAAAAAAATCTACATTGATTCTGAAGTGGTTATAAACTTTCTTCCCTGAAATTTTGAACTCTCTAGGCTTGAATTTGTAGGAGCAACATTGAAATTTCGTGCAACGATAAAAATACATTAGACATATACGGAGGTAGTGGTGTCATCTTTTGTCGGAGATCATTGCTTTACATTAAGCTTAAGACTTCGAAAGTTGAGAGGCATGAGCCAAAGTTGTCTAAAGGCTTTAAATAAAATTAAAATTGAAAACTCGAAAGTTGCGACCTGGTTGTAAAAATTTCTTACATGTAATTCAGCCAATTCATTGTCGATTTGGGGGCGTTCTGGATAATTGGATGATTCTAGGCAAAAATTAACTCAAAACAGAAAGATGTCTGTAAGTTCAAAATAAAATTTGTATCCTATTCTTAAAAGCACAGGATCTTTAGTTGCTCAAAGATCTGTGTAGGGCTATGGAACAGTTGGTCCGATTTGTAATGAATATATATATACGTATATATATATATCAAGCCATTATACATGCAGATGGAAATGCATCATCAAAAAGAGAAGCAGTATTGAAAGCAAAGGAAGAATTGAAGATGAGAAACAACAGGAACACAGGAAGATACTTTGTAACCTAAATATTTTAGGATTTGAATTTTAGATATGGTCTTTAGGCATCTACGGATCAGGCCGGGATAGGGGTGGGATCAGGATTCGGGAAGGTTTCGGCCAAGGCCTATGTTGAAGGTGTCATCGTGGCATTTGCCTGGCGTGACTGTAGAAACCCTCCTGGGAAAACCTGTCAGGATGGTCGACCGCTGAGATCGAACCCACGTGCTCCCTAATGCTACGCCAACGCTCTGCCACTGAGCTTTATAAAAAAAATTAGAATTGAAGAAAGAGGATACTGGTGGCTGAAAAAATAAAGCTACTGAAAACTCTTGATTCAGAGATTATGGCTTTGAAGAGAAAACTTTAAACGTGTTGAGTAAGGAAACATCCCAAATTATTTAATGAGTCCTAATCACAAGATTTTGTTCTCATTTGCATTTCTTTTAGTGTGTTCAACATTTTGTAGAAATGTTATTTGATAGTAAATTGATAATGTGGCCATTCTCCTTCCAGGATGAAGGCTGATTGGCAAAGGGTAGCTTCAGTTCCCATTTTGTGTGGTTGTTTGGTAGAAGTTTTTCATTAAATTAAAAAAAAAAACTAAATTTCTGCTAGGTAAGGGTGACGTAAAATAAAGGTAATGAAAAGTGAGAAAAAGAGCCAAGAAAAAGTCATGGAAAATTCAAGAATTTTGATTTTGTTATTTAGGTAAACACCGTGCAAACCGTATGACAGTTTTTTTTAAAGGAAAATACTGCTTTAAATTTAAACTTTTTAAAAACATATTTTACAGTACATAGTAGTTACATTATTGTTAAAAGATAACATTTCCGTCTATGGGAAGTGTGTTAATTTACTGCTGTAGTTGAAGCTACTCAAAAGAGATTCATTGAGTTTAAAATAACTTCAGTCAGATGTCCGGAAATACGTTGGTGGTACAGAACATTAAGTAACAAGTAACTCTTGTATTGCCAATGCTGCTTTTTTTTACTTTTATAGAATTTTTTAAAAAAAGATCGTTCATAAAAACAAAACACGTGACTTGGTTTGAAGTGTTCGTTGGAAGAAAGATAGATGAAAATGGTTCAATGAACTCGTTGTCTCTTCTTGTCCAGACATCAACCAAGCCTTCCTCTAATCTCCCAATAACATCCAGTTTTTTTTTCTTCTTCTCAAGACTAGAGACTACGGTGTCTGTTTATTCGCTTCAGAACATGGTTGCTGGGTGACGTAATTTCCTCCGCCTCGATTCCTTTATTTGCATTATGAGCAAAGGTTTAGAGGTGTGAAGCTGAAATCAGCACGAAGTTTCTCCTTTCTTTCTTCTTGAGCTCTCTCTCTCTCTCTCTCTCTCTCTCTCTCTCTCTCTCTCTCCTGTTCTGTCTTTCTTTTGTTTTTTTGATGTTTGGTGTTGGGATAGTGGAGAAGTTCTGAGGCTTTTTTTTAAAAAAATTGTGGTCAGTGTTAACCAACAGCATGTACTCAACAAATACCTAGAATAACCGCAACCTAAAATGACTAAAATGGTACTCCAAGCAAAAATGGTGACTGACTAAAATGGTACTCCAAGCAAAAATGGCGACTTTATAGCTAAAGAAGTAGGCTTGAGTGTTGCTTTTTTTTATTTTTTATTTAGCAACATGAGCTATCAAACATAGCTAACGTTCAGTTGAAAAAAGTTTGAATTTGCCACACTGCTTATGATAGGAATAACCAGCTGGGTGTTTAAAAGTCCATTATTTACCTTTCCCGTTTTAAAATTCTTCCCGTAAGCCAAGATGTTAACAACCATTATTACGCCAATGACTGAGGGTTTTCTTTTTCTTCCTAATACGAGATATTTGACAAAGAAAATGTCAGCTGTCATCGTGGAGATGGACAGTATGCTGATGTCATCTAGTGTTCCAAAACTTTGTAAAGTAAGAAGTGCAAAAGACGCTGTGTCATTTGAAAGTAAACTATTTTCAGTAATTATGCGAAAGGCAATTTTTACAAAATCAGATATGTTAATTTGTTACTCTGGTGGTGGTGGTGGTGGTGTGTGTGTGGAAGGGGTATGTCACATAGAATTGTAATATATGGATGGATGTCGGGAAACGGATATTAGAAAATTTTAGTTATCTAACATCAACAATACATCCCAATTTCGTCCATTTTACGCTGGGTATATTTAATAACAGAAAAAACAAGGAGAAGTATTTTGGAAGAAATCGACCATTGACTTATTCAAAGTACCATCCTAGCATTTGCTTGCTGTTACCGAGGTAAACCCATGATGTATTAATGGCACCATCTGTCCGATTATTCAGATACTTTTTCCAACTTACTTCAAAAGTTGTACCTTCAATGAGTTGTGAATGAGAATCGAACCACCACCCAGTTCCCATAGTCTAGCAGTGACGGTCGCTGATTAGAATAAGCACCATGTGGAAGTTTCTTGGTCTACGTACTTCGAGCATCAACACCATAGAAGTGAAGGTTTTATAACTATTACCATCCCAATTTTTCCAGGAGGTTCGTAAATCCCACCTTCGTGGTATCGTGGTAACTTCAGTAAACACCCTTGCACCTTCCCCATTGATGTAAGAAAGTTTAAGAACTGATCACCCTTAAGACTATGTTAAGTCTAGAAATAAAGTTTCGAAAAGAAAAGTTATATATATATATATATATATATATATATATATATATA
>JAGDQP010006235.1:0-73640 GCA_022664845.1 Lepisma saccharinum | reverse complement strand
CGCAAGTGTGCAATATCGCAATCGCAACGTTTGGCAGAGTTTGCTCAAAAGAAACAATGCCTAATTCTGTAAACAGAACAACTGTCCACCCCCATTGTTCTGCTGATAACAGCTTTGTACCGTGACTGGCATCGGATTTCCAGAGGTTGATTTTTGCAGGCTGTTCCAGGTAGCAAAAGGACTAAGGAGTAACTGGAAGTTAAAGAAAAAACTATTTTCGCGTGCGCTAGAAATAAGTGTGTGTGTGTGTGTTTTTTTTTTTTACAAATTTGTCTGGTAACAGGTATGTTCCTCGCTTCTTAAGTCATCCAGATAAATGAGTATGCACAGGCCTATCGGAAAATATTTGTCCCGGAATGGGTCAACCCATAGTTGGGACCGCGGGGCCCCTGAAGCACTGGGGGCCCTGGGCTAAGCCCATTTAGCCAATACGTTAATCCAGCCCTGCATACATGGAGATAGTGCTGCCATCTTTTGTTGGAGATCGTTGCTTTACATTAACCTTAATGTTATAGCCAATCTATCTTGTGGTGGTACAGTCAGTCGAAATGTAGTATTTTGGTACATTATACTATGACCAACAGCGAATAACATCTTTCCATGCTCATCCTGAAGAATTTCTTTTTATCTTCTGTCAAAGATTCAACGGCGCGGATTTCGTATTGATAATGTGTAGACACGCGGGTTTGGAATCCATGGCCGACCATGCTGACAGGTTTTCCAAGGTTTCTCCTCGGATACACCAATGTGTTGATGTGGTATCTGAAGTAAGATCTTGGCCTATCCAGGCTGGAGTCAAAGCATAAAGTAAATACGTACATGTTTACTTTATGGCCAAAGATACCAAAAGGCGCACAAGTTCAAACGTAGAAATATTTTATAAAGTTGTTCATTCAAAAGTCTCTGGCTTATGATTGGATGAACCCAATGACTTTTCGTTTTGCGTTTTCTCCTTTATATTAAAATCAGGGAAAAACATGTACCCATTTATTTGGTATCCATTTCCATGCTGAGCAACTCAAGTGCGCTAAAACTTAACAATTTTAGTTATTTTTATTTATCAAATAATTTTTTCCTCACAGTTTTTAAATCAGTACTGCGCGCTTACCATTAATTAAAAAGCTTATGCGTGTGCTAAACTCAATCAGTCCACAGTTTGCTGATAGATGTCAGGAGAGATCACAGTCCCATTCATAACAACTTGAGATACTAGTTCTCGCAACTGACAACAGATGGCATAGAATCAACTACATGCGTAGTTTCGTCTGCTAGAGTCACTGGAAAGTCGAGACTCAAGAGCAGCGTTGCCAGGCATTCGTATTTATCAAAAATTTGTTTCGCTTAAAAATAATTCTATAATTTCGTTGAACTTTCCTCCTACCTTCTTATTCTTGAATGGAGAAGTTATTTATGAAATTATTATTGAAAAAAAAAAAAAATGGATCCACCAGCTCTAATCCAGTTTCATGGGGAAGAAAATTTAGGAAATTATTGGAGTTTATGGTAGCGCTGTCAAAAATATCGATATACCGAAATCGGTATCGGTATTTTCAAATACCGAAAATTAGGTATCACCCATACCGAAATACTGGAAATACAGAACGACATCGATATACCGAATAATTTTGAAATACCGAACAATATCAAAATACCGAGAAACAACGATATTGAGCGATATGGAAGTACTCATGGAGGTATGCATTTAGGGCTGGGCGACTCCCACCCCGAAATTCCTTTTAATATGCAAAAATAGTATAATTTTAGGCGTAATTTTCTATATTTACACTTTAGAGTACTTTTCACACCAGGACCGACTTTGGAGATTGACCCTCCAAATCCATTGGTCCCCTCTGAAATTAATTTTTAGATACGTGTCTGGAAGTACTGAATGGCACCGAGCGATATCGAAATACCAAAAGTTAAAAATAGATAACAACAGGGAATAACAAATGTGATTGTGATTGCGGGCAAAAAGGTAAAATGAATTTTATGGGCGGATATCCGGATATTCGACACTCGGATCCGTATCCGAAACTCGGATCATGATCCAGATACCTGAAACCCGGATCCGAAATCCGGATCTTTGGGGTTTCGGATATCCGGTCCAATAGATTCGTGCGATTTCGGTCGCAGATTCAAGGACTCAGTATTTGGACTACGTTACTATGATACCAAGCCGCCGTAGCTCAGTGGTAGAGCGTTGGCGTAGCATTCGGGAGGTCGTGGATTCGATCCCAGCGGCCGACTATCCTCACTGAGCGGGATGGCACTTTATACATAGACCCTGGTCGACACCTTCCCGAATCCAATCCACTCCCCTATCCCAGCCTGAGCCTTAGATGCATACAGGTCATAAATAAAATTCAATTCGTTATTATGATGCATCTGAAACTGCGATGCCGGGATTGTAAATTATGAAAGACCCTGGCCAATACCTTCCACATCCTCAGCTTACCTCATCCCGGCCTGAACAAAAAATGACAAAAGGCCACAGTAGTTATTGTGACAGTTTCTCGGAGAAAATGGCGGCCGTGTTTAAATCTATGAGGTTGTTGACCGTCACGTGATCACCTTATCTGTTGACTTAGATATAATGTTATCTGTTGACGCACTTATATTACGTTATCTGTTGACATGACCTTATCTGTTGACGTATTGCTAACTGATATCAGGTTATCTGTTATACTTTCACGTGATGATTGATAAAGTTTACAATATATAGAGGGCGGTGATGTCATATACATAATAAATAGTCTTGAGCTTCGCAGTCATGGCCAAGCAGCAGCAGGAGCAGTATCAGCAGGTTATAGAAGAAGTTGACTTGACATCAGAGAAGGAAGAGGTAGTGGAGACATTATCATTACTTGATAATGTAGAAGACGAGGAAGATAGTAGAGGAGATCGAACAATATTTATTTCAAATCAAAGTCACCATCATTACTATCATCATCTGGTACTATAGTAAAGAAGGAAGATGAAGAAGACGATGATATTAAAGAGGTTTTTCTTCTTTAGCTCTGAAGAAAAAGCAGCAGGAGTAGAAAAGAAAGAAGTGTGTGTTAGATGGAGTGAACTATCCTGCAAATAAATGTTTGTTCTGTGGAATTATGAACATTAAGCACACATTCTTAGGAGCAGCAGCCGCCGCAACAGCAATAGCAGCATCACCAGGATCATCAAATTTGGTGAAATCTAGCAGAGTAATAGTGAGATCTTCACCTGTCGTATCAACAGTAGCAACAGTAGGAACATCAGCAAGAAGATTAGTTGGAGTAAGTGATCAAGTGAAAACTTTAAAGTGTAAGTGTAAAAAGCAGTGGGTAGATGAAAACTATTAAAGAAGCGTTAAAGAAGTGGAATCCTCACACCCCTGTGATATGCGAAGGCTGTTTCTCTGATGAATACAATCAAGCAGGACATGCGTGTTTAGGATATTTAAAAGGCAAAGTGGTAACAGGAGAAGAAATTGAAGAACATTTCAGAAAAGCAGTGTGGAGAAATATTTTTAAATTATCTACATTAACTGAACTTTATCATATGTATATAAAGAAGATCATTGTGAACTGTGAAAAATGACTTTCTCAGAAATGAATAAATTTTCCTACTAAAAAGAATAGAGTAAATTTTAGCTGAAAGTGAGAAAGAATATTCTCAAAAATTAAAATTTGAGAATAGTAATTCTCAATACGAGCTAAGGCATACTTTTCAAATTTGAGCTGATGCAATTATTCAAACTATGCGTCTCTGGAAAGCTAATATTACAATCCTGCGAGATAAATAAATGAAATCTGTAGATATAGTTTATTATCAGGCGAGCGTTGTAAAAGAATATCGTAAACAAGTGCAATGCTCTTAAATATACAAGAACTAAATTCTCTGTCGGACAGTCCAATCTGTATCGCTGCGACTGCATGTGATATTTATACGCGGGCGTGATCGCGGCAAAAATGAAACATACCATCGGGATTTAAGCTTAACTCTTCTGCTTCCTAAGGTTTATTTTTCGTAAGATTATAAAGTGTGTTTACCTGTTGTGGTAGTAATAAACTCATAATAAAGGTGAATGAGTTTCATAAGATACTGTCACCTGTTGCATTTCCCGCTTGTGTCAATAGATGTCTCTACTTCTAATGGTGCAAAGTTTTGTGTTATGCTAAATTGTTGTTTTTTTGTATTGTATTGGCACATGATTTAAATATGTTTAATAATTATTCGTTATGCAGATTAAAGCGATTGTACAAACACACTGGAGTATTGTAAAATGATATGTGCCTCAGATGGATACGTACAGCAGGAATATAAATTACATATGCAGGGTGCAGCATGTACACAAAAAAAAACACAAAGATCTGGGAAAATCACTGTTGCTATACAGTTTTAGTACCAGTTTTTTTGCTCATTGGTTTTCAGTGGAGGACTTTGTTTTTAACAAGTCGACATCACCAAGAGGACTTATTGCTGTCTCTTAGGGGAGCCACAGTTGCCATCATCATTCATCACGACTGTCGACAAATCTTTCAACGACGTCACTGTGACGGTCCTGTCACATGTGATATTTCTGACTATATCTTTATGTCTATATCTAATCATTCAGGGGACACTCTCAAATATTATGACTACTCATCATTCTGGCAGACATCATCTACCACAACAGGTTCCTACACCACCTTACTCTGATCCTCCATCGTACTTAGCTACCATAAAAACAAGAACAAAAGCACATCAAAAACCCACTACCGATCAACTAGCTTCATCCAGCATGAACAACTCCAGACGATCATCAACTTCTCCTCCGACTAAGAAAACGCACACTATCAGCGATTCAGATTCAGATCATGAAATAGCGCACAGTGATTATGCAGAGTCTCTCTTAGGATCTACAAATAATTCAGTTACTTCCTATCTACTTACCAACTTCGACCCCAAATTTCAAAATACCAAACTGCTGTTCCAACAATTTCTGAAATATTCATCAAGAGACCTCATTGTTCGCATCATTCACACACGTAGTGGCATCATAGTAAAATCTTCCGATCCTAACCTAGCCACAAGATTACGAGACAAACATAGCCTGGAAATATTCGGAACTTCTGCAAAATTCACTAAACTTAATGCTCCTAGATTGAAACAACCACCACCGCACGCAGAGCACCAATGTTATCTTTAGTAATATGAGGGGTCACTCCAGATTTAACAGATGAGGAAATTATATAGGAACTCAAAACCGAAGGCCATCTTCTATCAAAATGCATCCGTATTAAAACCAAACTCGGCACACCTAGCTACATGGTGCGTGTCCTGACCAATCATTCAGAAACCATCACCAACCTACTGACATCTGGAGCCTATATCTATAGACGGCGTTACAGAGTAGAACCTTCTCATTCACAACCTCCACTACCAACACGATGCGAACACTGCCAACAGTATAATCATCATACAACCTCTCAGTGTCCAAATACACCAAAATGTGGATACTGTACAGGATTACACAGCATAAAAGACTGCCCAAATCTCAACCGACCACCGAAATGCAATACCTGCAACCATCAACATTCTACCCACAGTTACAAATGTAAAAACAGACCAGAACGTACTCCAGACAATCCAGGACTCGTTTTACCTCTTCGCCCTCCAGAGACTAAAGCAACACAGTCACCAATCCTCTCCCCATCACAACCTCTTACCATCGACCAATTTCTTTCGTTCATCACCATTACATTGCAAAACCTATATCCATTCCAAAGAAACAACGTTCTATCCCAACTCCAATTCGCAGCCCGCTCAGTCCTGAACATGAATCTCCAACCTACCTATTCCGGTCCTTACATTTATGTACATACAAACCCACTAGAAACTGCAGTATAAGACAATGATACTCCCTATCATTATTATTATTCTCATTACATTTTCTATCACCTATCACCACCATCACAACAAAGTCTCTCATCAGTGTTCGACAAGGGCTCATCTGTCCCTCATCACACCCAGAGTCGCCCCTGGGTAAGAAGATTCACCCTCGCCTGTCCGTTTTAATGTTTGTGACGTTTGCACTTCATCCCCATTACTCATTAGCCATCATAATCATGGATCCTGAATCAAACATATGATCATAAGCGTAATGCTTATAATGGCAACCATTTTTTAAGATATGAATAAAATAAAAGATAAATACATTTTGCAATCTCCCTTAGACCACCCCCAATCCTACTCATCCTCCTCTCCTATACATCCCTTCCCTATAGAGAGGGCGTAACCCTCTAATGGGTGTTAGTCACTCCGGTGACTAACAAAAGAGGCCTTATGCCTCTCGCGCAAAAAAAATGCAGCATGTACAGGGGATATTTATACTTATCCTCTATTCAATAAATATTTTTATCTTTGCCACCTGCGTTTATCTAGACGTAGTAGAGGGTTTTTCTGTGGTTGCAGAAAGGAGCTGAGAAACACTGATGCGATCACGGATAAGGTTCTCTATTGTTTATTAGAGGTGTAGTCCCACTACAGGTTATACTTGGGACAATTTAAAAAAATATTTTCTCATCTTCATTCGCTCTCAACGTCATTTTGAGTAAATTCCTTCTCACAATGTGAATATATTTCTCTCAATTTCGAATAAATATTTTGTCATTTTTTTTAGCTGTCATAACGATTTTGAGTGATTCCCCTCTCAAAACTTTGAAACAATTGTTCTCAATTTTGACTATTTTATCATTTTCGTAGCTCCGGAGTTATCTTTTGAGTCATTACGTTCTCAAAATTTTCAGCATATGCTTCGTCTCTTTTAAATATATTTCTCTAATTTCTGAAAAATAGTCCCAATTTTTCTCATTTTTGAGCCGAAATTTAAACTCATTTTCGAGTAGTTTTACCTCATGTTTGAGACCTTTTTCTCATTATCCGAGAAATATTTTCTCATTTTTTGAGCACCATTACGTGTTCAAAATTGAGCAAAATTTAATCGGAGCCAGATTGAGCCCAAAATTTTCTCAAATTCGAGATTTTTTTTTTCGTTTTTGAATAAACCTTTTTAACAGTGTGAAGTGATTGATGATGATGTGTTAAAAAGAAACATGAAATATGGTCTTTGGCGAGTGGTAAAAGTGTACATGTCAAGTATAATGGATATGTTACTGGAAAAAGACAAGAACGGACAGAAGGAGTGAGTGAGTGAAAGTGAAAATGTCAAACTTTTTATGTACATTTTATGTACTATATAGTGGAGGAATGTGTTCTACAAACTTTTCGAACATATCTAAAGGAGAATCCTATTCGGTGTAATGACTGCAGATTAAACTCATAACAATTGTTATTAACTCATAATAACTGTATATATATGCGGAATGTAGGGAAAGTACTGTCAAAACATTTGGTGAAAGAATTGAATGATCATAAACTTTTTCTTGAGAACTATAAAATTTTGAAACGACAGGGTCATGTAAGTATTTCTGTGAATTCTTTTATCAAAACTTATAGAGAATTAGTACGTAATAGTGAATTCATTGCACAACTCATACCCGAAGTTATTCATGAACAATTTTCAGTAGAAAAACCTTTATACAAGTCTTCAGAACAGTACATAATTGAAATACAAGATTTCAAAATATCTGCACATGAATTTATTATGAGAGAATTTTGTATAGTATCCTGTGATGCTAATTATTTCTTCCACTGTTTAGTAAAACTGCCTTGTGAAATTACAGAATTGGGACTTGGGTATGAAAAACAAGTGGAATGATTTACACAAAACTTTCATAATTTAGAATGGGACAGTTCAAATGGATATAACATTACACCTATTCGAATAATCTCTCAACTATGTACAAGTGTCTATGTACAAGTGCTATATTCTTTTCCAAAGGTCTTGAAAAAGTACAGTGGATTAAAAAACTATTTCACTTGAAAAGTGTTGATAATGTGAGTGAAAAAGAATGTCCTGCGTTGAAAACATTGAATTTGAACATTGGTATGTAAAAGTATACTTATCATGACCCTGTTGAAGTTAATGGTTGTGCACTAAGAAACTGCTTACAATTACAGTATTGGATGAAACATGAAAAACTATTTTTTTGTAGAAACGTTATCAGCCATGCAAATTGGTTTACTAGGTCCATTTCCAAAGCTATCAAAATATTGTCCCTGTCCATGTGTATTAATATATATGGCAGTCCAGGGAATTCCAGGGGAAGCTGACGGACTTAAATTCACTATAAGTACTGCCGGGTATTCAAATTGTTTTGGTAAAATGTCCAGTGAATAAATTCCAATAAGCGTAGTTGCACTAGTATAGTCCTGAAGTATAACTTAAAATCTCATCATTCCACATCACAATTAGTTTCACTAATTGGTGTTGGTTCATACAGTGTTCTATTTTTTGGTAAAATAAAATAATGTAGATGATAATATGTTAAAAACTTTGCATACACTGAAGCTTCTTTTAAAGTACAGCAAAAACTTGTAAACTGATGAAGATGATGAACACAACTTTGCGATGGAAAACCTAAAGCATTATATTTTGGACACTTAATATATTCTAAATTAATCACTGTTCTTTGTAGAAGAGACTAAAAAAACCTGAGCTGCTTTTCAACGCGTATACACACTTTCACTGCAGGAGGTATACTTAGTACGTATGTTTTTCACTTCTTCATATTCAACTTCGCCCTCTATCCACTCTAAACCAAATACATGCTGACTTAAATATTCATTTGCAAATCTCAAACTTGGAATACTAAGTTTCGATATTGGAAAGGGAGGTTTGAAAATCCAGGTTTGAAAACTATTAACATCAGGATTAACTATGGCTAGTTCTTTAACTATGAAATTGTTTTCTCACTACACTCAAACGCTGAAAAGTGTATGACAATCCTCATGGTCAATCTAAGACTGAACTAAATTTCACATGGTATGATCTGTATATACATTACGATCTTTATCAATTTGAATAAGCGAATGAAATTGAGCGTAAACAATACATGAAATAGAATGTGCCACTGCTTGACTGAACCCTATTTTGAGATTAACAAGAGAATCTTCAATAAAATCCCATGTAGAATCATCTAAAGTGTTAGTAGGAGAAATAATAAAACCATAAAGAGTATATGCAGTATTTGCAATAAAACCTACAATGAGACCCTTTGGTACATTTCCAAGAAGCATATTATCAAGATTATATGAATCAGCATTTGCAGGAATAGTATGTACTCTTGTTTCAACTTTAGTCAGTGGTAATTTTACAGTATCATGAGCCATAAAGCTGTTTAATTGTCAAGCTAAATCAGCAGAAATATTAATTCGGCGAACATATAGAATAACCTCTTACAGTTTAACTTTAAATGTAGAATTCTCAGCTGCCATTAAGCAGACTACATCTTTACTACGACTTAATTTTATACGAAGATTTACTTTATTTGGAAGAATACGATCTCATCCAGAAATATCTGTATGGAGTCGCCCATATATATCATTGAATGCGCTACCAGCAACGAGAGATTCTCGTTCATAGTAACCAACATTATTTTGATTGAGAGTATTAAAATGTCCTTCAGTATCCTTATACCATCGTCCAGTGGTTAAATGAGTTTTGCTTGCATCTTCATAATAATTAGGTAAAGTTTCATAATATGCTCTGAATGGGTATATTGCAGTCGATGATGAAACTATTTTATCATTTAAATAAACATCCACTTGACTAAAAAGTGCATATAAGAAATTATTAACCGATCCTACATTATCTGCTACAACGGCTGGCGGGCCAGCTGTTATAAGTTGTAAATGATCTCCATTTCCCCTTAATATTTTACACTTGACATAAACATAAATATGTGCAGGATGAATATATTCTCCTGTATCTCCAGGTACAAGAAATTCTATAGATCCCTCGGAAGAAAGTGAAGAAATTGGTCGATACTCTACCATACGAGATGATTCGATTGCAGTTTGTGTCGTAAGGACAGAAACTAAGTCGAATTCATTCGTACAGCATTCGTTACTTTCAGGTGTAAGAAACGACATATTTAACTAAAATATCTCTACTGCCCTTCTTTTTAGATACTCGTTGTCTTTTTAAAGTTGGTGGTCCAATACGTACGGAAGCTTTACGTTTACCTGTACTTCTCTTAACGCTACCACTAAGCAACTGATTAATTTTATTTTCAGCTTTACTTCTTAAAGATGACCCTGCTTCGCGAACTCGTGATTTAAAGAATTTTAAATAGGACGGGTTTGAAGCATATCTCCTGCAACTTGAATTCCTGTTTGAATTCCTGTTCCAACTTGAAGCCTGTCATCCTTTTACTTTTGCCACTTGTTTAATGAATGGCATAGCAAATCGGAAAGCCCTCGACATGAACTCCTAATCCCATGTCCCCGTTGATAAACCGGTACTGTAAAGTAAGGTATACCTCTACCTCTAAGCATAAGTGTATATTTTTCCTTTTTATGAGATCTTAAAGTGAAGTCAATGTTGCAGATGCGAATGGTAAATTTCGACCTGCATGTTCTTTTAGTAGTATTTCTACAGTATCAAATGAAAGTTTTCCAAGTGGAAAATAATGTACATTCTGAAAAGTTGTGGTTTGTACTTTCCCATTATGATTATATTAGTCATAGCTACAAATCGTAAAAGTAGTGCTTTGTCAAACTGAGGTTGAATATTATATGTATAAACAAATATTTGATGAGGAAAACCAATGTTTAAAACTGACTGTTTAGGAATGCGACTATTTTTTAAAATATTAATATCAGGTTCAAAACCTAATTGCAATGCTATATCGGTGGTAAACGTAAAGATTTTATACTATGATCAACTTTTACAGTGATAATGTTTGAATATTCAAATTTTATACTTGGATTTATTTAATTTAATTCATCTAACAATTGTTCAACGGTGGAATAATATTGATTTATGTTTAACATCATCATACCATATTATATTTTGACCAGTAATAACATTATAGCACGTTAAGGGAATATGAATTTCACTTAATCCCTCCATCCACGAATGGTTTAAATGTATTTGATTATTAAGGATATTGAAAAATGTTGGACTAGTATTAGAATTACTTTGAATACTTCCATTTGAAGAAAGTGTAGTGTAAAAATTATCATCACTACTTTCAGAAATAATTTTCTTTGAAAATGTAGTGTTACGCTTGACTTTCCAAATTGAAATGGCAATTCTCCCCCGTGCAATCTTTTAAGTTTATATGAAGAGAATCAAAATATTTCTTTTCAACTTGAACATATTGTGGACAATCAAAAATAGAAGGTTTATTCTTTCCGTAATGATAATCTTAAATTCCAATTCTTTGAATCAGTTTACCATAAAGAGGTTGATCTTTTACAATATCAATACATACATTAATTTTTAAAGGAATAAGATAGTCAAGATTTGTGTGGTTTGTTACTAGAACAATTAGAAAGTTTGGTTTCTTTATCGGACTCATGAGATAAGTGAACTATGCGTGTTTTCACTTTAAAATCATTACTAAATCCTAAAATATTTTGCAATCCAGGACTCATCGCGAAACGATATTCACGTTTAGGAATTCGTTTATGAGAAATATGAACTTGATGTCTACTTTCCTCATATTGTATAAGGATTGGATTTTCTTCTATTACTAAAGGATGTTCATTGATCATCCGTTCAACACTAATAATTTCTACATTATGAAACTTTTTATTAAAAATACTACTTTCCTCAATTACATGTACATTTTCTTTCTCGTCATATTCTTTTCCCATTTGTTTACGCAAGTCGTACAAATAGTATCTAAAATCGATTCTATTCATTCATAATATCCGGGTGGAAATTTTATATTAAATTCCGTTACATTTTTATTCCCTACTTGAATAATAATTTGTTCTTCTTTTTGAATATTATAAAAACCCCACAGAATAGAAAGTCCGCTTAAACCTGAAACCCGATTTCCCATTAAATAAATTGGCTGACATAGATTCGTAGTATAGGAACTTGATTTACTTTCCAAAACATTACGCGAAACATTTGATGGTAAGGTGACATAAAACTCATCGACTTGCTCCTGAGAGAGCATGTTTACGACTGAAGAAATTTTTATTGATCCCAACTATTCAGAGATGAAGGATAACCTAACCATTTAACATATATCCAACCTTTTCTACGTTTTAATATTTTTTAAATTAAATATGTTTCTTCTTTTCCTACAAATAATTTTTGTAATTCTTGTTGATAAAATGAACCTGTTATAACTTCACCATTCCAGTTTCGAATTTTATAAGTAATAGGATACTGAATACACTGATCAACTACAAATATTTCGCGAGACCTTTTCGGTAAATATCCTTTTCCTAATTTATGTTTATATTTACTTACTCGAACATAATTTTCCACTTGAAATTTACAATTTTGTTTAACATTGTTTTCTTGTCTGTATAGTCTTTCTCAAACTTCAATATGCTGTTATCGCCCATATAATTAATTTTATCTTATCAAACTTCATTAACATTAGAATCATTTACTTGTACAGCAGCATATTTAATGGAAGAATGTTTTGCATGATCACAACTTTTTACAACATGTGATAAAATATCAATATAACGGTAAATATTTTCATCAGTGAAGTATTTATCATTTTTTCTTTTAAAGTACGAATATAATGTTCGACAAATGCAGCTTTACAAACAAACACGTTTATTATAAAATTCAGTTTCCAAAAATTGTTTGACAATGATGTAAAGGTAATTTTCTTTTACAGAATATTAATTCTATTTTTTGCCATGATAGGACCCGTTTTGGTTATAACTGGAATACAAATTGCATATCGACTAAAGCATCAATGCTGCATAAAATATATTTATATCCATCTTTATACTTTGATCCATGCTGCATATCTGCTAAATCCATTTGTACCAATTCATTTGATGCATTAACATAATATTTTTTACGAGAAAAAATGTTTACGTGCAGGAGCAGGTAAAGTGTATGTATCTTGTGAAGCTAACAATTTTTTACTTCTTTCTGAGAAAGGCCAGTTTATTTTTTTAATTTCGAGATATTACCTAGAGATTTTGAATCTGCATTCGCATAATAAAGTTTGTGAAGTGACATATTTAAAACTTATATTCTTTATAAGTTTTAAATAATGAAGAATAACATTTGTTTATTCCTTGGGTAATAGTATTTTTCTTTTTTCTTTATTATTACTTTACTAGAATTTTTCTTCTTTTCTTTCTTAGTACTTTACTAGAATTCTTCTTCTTTTCTTTCTTAGTACTTTACTAATATTATTCTGCTTTACTATTTTAGTAGAACCTCCCCCAAATTGAAAATTAATTAATTCTTATGGAATATTAATGTTTTGTAATAAACTTTTAAAATCTTGAATACCAAGTGGATTTCTAGGAGTCTTTCGAGTTCTTACCACATCGTTGATAAGATCAATAATATTTGAACCTGGTAATACTTTATTATCTATAGACACTGCACCACTCTGATCCCAACTGACACGATTAGAAACCTGCAGAAGATTTAATAATTCTTGAATCTTTTTAGCAAATTATTTTGGTACTGAACTAATGATATATTGAATCATGGGTAAATATTTGAAGATTCTGAAATGTAAAGGGGTAAGACAATTGGTTTTTGAGATTGTGGAGTATATTCTAAATATCGATGGTGCTTGTTGATACCTTTTCCTTTTTTCATCAATAGAAACATCAGTTCGTTTTAAAACTTCATCCATTTTTGTATCAAATCGTGATTGATGAGACTTTACAGACTTGACAGACGAATACATTTGCGCACTTGCATTTTCTAGGATGAGTACAATTTTTTGAAATTGTGAAGACATTTTTAACCATTAAATAATCTTCCAGCCACTGCACTTAAGTTTGAACTAAATAATAAAGGCACAACCTTTTTGGATTAATAGTTTACGTTTCTTTTTTAAACTTGAACGTTTAAGAGAGAGCGCACGTAATGCCTAATGTCGACGGAACCTTTGCTTCTGAGAAGAGTTTAAAGTTACTACTTAAAATATTTTTACCTACTTGTGCAATAGTTCGAATAACGCCACCAGCTTTACTCTGAACTAGTGCTTTACGCTTCTTATTCTTACATTTACAAATTGCACAGAGCTGATTCAGATCATGTTTTATGCTTGACAACTTGATGCCAACTGATCTGAATTGCTTTACTCATGTCTTTTACAAGTGCATCGTGTCACGTGTCTGTCTGATCACAGCGCTAACGGTCTGTGGGAGGAACTACGCGTTGAATACACAGTTGGCAGGACAGTGGCTGAGGAGAAACCTGTGTGTCGTGTGCTTCTGCGCCATTATTGGAAAGGGTTGAATGCAGCAGGAGCAGCCAATGAAATTTGTGCCGTAGAAGGTGATGGTACTGTCCACCCGTCCACAGCTAGAAAGTGGTTTCAACGTTTTCGGTCTGGTGACATCAGTTTAGATGACAAGCCCAAGATTTGACGCCCTATGACGACGGATATCGATGCCCTTCTGAACGCTGTTAAAGGAAACCCAGGAACCAGTACCAGTCAGCTGGCAGATGAGGTCCAGACATCACAAACCAGGGTCGTTCGTAATCTGCATCAACTTGGGTTTCGCTCCAGGCAACCGGGAATGCTGCCCCGTGATTTGACTCCCGCTCAAGCTCAACAACGTGTGACCCTGTGTGAAGAACTGCTTCGAAACCCAACTCACGACAGGTTTTGGCATCGGATCATCACGAATGATGAAAATGGATCTATCTTCGTTATTTTGACACCGGGAAACAATGGCTTCGACCAGGTACCGAGGCGCAGCCAGTGGTTCAAAGAGGGCGGTTTGAAGAGAAGACAATGCTCTGTGGTGGAATTTCGAAGGTCCGGTGCACTGGGAGCTCGTTCCACATGGTCGTTCCTAAGATGGGACATTGTATGCTGAACAACTACAACGAGTATACGACATTGTGCGCCGTCCTTATCCAGCATTGGTGAACCAAAAGCGACTGCTCCTCCAATTTGACAACGCTCCATGCCACAGGTTAAGAAGAGTCCGCCAGCACATTGCGGACATGGATGGCGTGGACATTTTACCACACACACCCTACAGTCCCGACCTTGCGCCACTTGATTTTCATGTTTCGTTCCATGGCACAGTTCATGCGGGGCAGACAATTCCATTCCGTGGATGATGTGACAACTGGCAGTACTGAGTTCTTTACTTCAAAGGCTGCAGCCTGGTATTGTCAGGGGCTTGTGTCACTGGTGGAACGTTGGAGGACCATACAGTGTGATGGGATGTATTTCGCCGAATAGGCTTCTGTGGTACAGGGGGAGGCGGGTGCTGCACATTATCAATGAAAATGCTACGAGCATATGACTCACCCTGGTATTTGTATCTAGACGTAGAGCATCCGGTGTAGACTGAGTTATATCGAAAGGTAAATAAGAATGAGGTTCAGAAATCCCATTTTCAAATACTTGAATTATATCTTTAATATGTTGTGGCATAACTTGCCTTGTTAAGTATTGTTTTTGTGACTTATCTTAAGGATTCTTAAACGCAATGATATAATGGGCGTTTAATGAAATATCGTGTGCATATTTTCCTTTCGGAAAAAATTCTGAACTATAAAAATAACACTTAGATTCTTATAATGTGCAAATTTCGTGAAAACTTTCGAAATATCAGCATTAGTTTCGGTCATAAAATCATCGAGAATGAATAATGAATGTTCCTGAATTTCAAAAGTATTCATATCAGGAATTCCAAAATGAAATCGTATATTACTTATCTGACTAGATAATTTAGGTATCTCAGCACCATAGCACCAAACTATTTAAAATGACTAGAGAACATTTTTTTACGATGGATTAATAATCTATTTACAAAATAACTTTTCTCAGCTCTGCTGGGACCTGAAGGGAGAAAAATGGCAGTATGAATGAAGGGACGCATCATGAGCTAGTGGCAGAAGAGAAATTAACTAGCAGTCGTTACGTCGTTGTCTTTTATAGGCAAAATGAAGTGTTTTGAATTCTTTATGAAATTTTCGTTTACTTGGTACATTCTGATGTGTTTTTATTTCTGGCCTAGAAATAATGTTGAATCCTGGCGTCCTATAGATTCTATTGGGATTACTAATGATTTTCTTTTCATAATCATGTTTAACTAAATTTAGAAAATGATCAAAATCAACAATCTCACTCGCACCATAGTTTAGTGTAATCCTCCGAATTTTGAAAGTAGGTTTAGTATTCCCAGTCTGAATTTCCCTTTCCTTATACGAGTAACTTTTGGGCCCTAGCACAATGAAAATAGTAACTTCATTAATTAAATCTCCTAAGTAGTTCCCTATAGGAAGCATGGGGGTTCATATTTCTTTTATCTGTGGAAGATAGAATCTGTATCTGAGTAGATAGCATTTTCTATTTCCACTTTTTCAGTAAACCATATAATTTCAATCGGCGCAAGCTGAAATAAAGGCTGACAGAATAATATTGGAAAAGGAATTAGGTGTAACATTAGGAATTAAGAATTAGGAATTAACATTTTCTAAATCAATATATGTTACTAATAAGGCATCTTCTCCGATCAGAAGTACATTTTGCACTTCAAAGTGAGGTTGTTCGGAGAATATCCAAGAATGATTTCTCATCATTAACTACCCTGGTCTGTACTAAATCAGTCTGTGCTAAACCATTGTAAAGCTTTCTTACTCTGAGGGTTACGTGCTTGATACCCGAACGGACGAATCAATTGAATACCTTGCTCTTCTAAATATAAAGAGCGAAAGCATTGTATAGCACACGCAGCAATAGTAGTTATTTGAAGAAAACACTGAATCCTGTCAGTCTTTAGTTCAATTAAGTCTGAGAACTCAATGACAGCCCCACATAATATTTGAACATCTTTCCTGCAGTATCTAGCATTTCGTGTTGCAAGTTAAATGTAAGACGTTTTTGCACACACTCCTCATGCCAAACCTTCAAAGATTTGCGTTCACTTTATGATTTTCCCTCATCATCAAAAAGTTTAAGTGTTGCCATGCTTCATCATATTTTGATTGTCCTCTGTATTTAACAAAAATGGGAAATCTCCCTTCTTTAAACTTTCATCTAATCCCTTGGTAGCCGATAATTTTGATAATTTCACGAAAATGAATAAATATGTATCTTTTTATAAGTAATATTACCTACACTCATTTGTTAATTTTAGCACCTTGACTCAAAATTCGAGGAGTGATTTGTCCCTTTTCAATGAGTGCACGCATAATAAACACGGAATCAAATTTCGCGGTGATATGCGGCAATCAAACTACTGTATTGAATCCTGGTCCCTGACGGAGAACATGCTTGACAAAACTTTAATATTGTAAAACACAAAGTCCCTTTCACTTTGTGAATTACCACATTGAAAGCATTTGTAATTATCCTCCATATGATTCTTTCATTTAACACAGCGATGTGAGGCGCATTTGAGGTTTGGCTGGTGTTCATGTTGACCTTTTTCATTTTCATTAAGTAGCATAGTCTCAATGTCATACACTATATAGCAAAAATTAATTTCACGTTTCGGTTTCGTCTTTTGCACGAAACAGAAATTGTCTTCTTTGACGTCCAACTTGCAGACAGTGCAGAATCGATCTTCACATACATGAAAATTAGTGTGAACGATAAGTCTTAGACATTCCTAAAGCAACAGTTACATATGACATTGTATTCAATAAAAACATAAGAAAAACCCCAAAACCATCCAGATGCATGCTAGGAATAACTGGGAAGGGAAACCATACCTTTATGCAAAGGCATACACTTTTAAGTCAACTCATAGCTACATAATACATTAGATTTCCTATAACAACGACAAACACCTTGTTAAAGGGGAAGGTGTATGCTATGCATAACTAGGAGGGGTATCTGATTCAATTCAAAGACCTGAAACGGTAATTCCGACATATACCTAAACCAGCATCTACATAAGATATTAGGTTTCCTACGGGAACATTAGATATCCTGTACAACGACAAACACCTTGAGAAAGGGGAAGGTGTATACTAGGCATCACTAGAAGGGGTATCTGATTCGATTCAAAGATGTGAAACGGTAAGTTCGACACATACCTAAACTAACATCTACATAAGATATTAAGTTTTTTTTACGGGAACGAGACAAATGTTGAAAAATCACTAGGTGGATGTTACCTATGGCTAGGAGGATCTCTGGTTGGATTTAACGTTGTGAAATGTAAAGTTCACTATATAAGTATAGAATCCATTCCATAAGACATTAGATTCCCTAGGGGAACAAGATCGATCTCGGAAAACGCGTAGGTTGATGTTAGCCATAACTAGGAGGACCTCTGATTGCATTTCATGCTGTGAAATGTAAAGTTCATTACATAAGTAAAGAATCCAATCCATAAGACATTAGATTCCCTATTGGAACGAGACAGATTTTAAAAAATCAGTTGGCGCATGTTAGCCATAACTAGGGGACATCCGATTGGATTTCATGCTGTGAAATTTAATGTTCATTACATACCTAAACCAACATAAGATATTAGGTTTCCTACGGGAATGAGACAGTCCTTGGAAAACGCCTAGGTGCATGTTAGGCATAACTAGAAGGATCAAACTGTGGAGATAAACCCATTACATTAGATATACAGATGCTTATCAGAATAATGGAAACACCTGTAGTTGGCAACAGATCAGATGTATGGGTTGGCAGTGGTGTCGTGGCGACCGCAGCGCCGGACTGCTGGTGGTGGTGTGTAAGGTCGGTCTCCATACTACGTCAGGCGTCGTGGAACAGGAGTGTGCAGTGGCTGCAGCAGACGGAGGTAATGTAAAATGGGAGACCTCTCAGAGTTTCAAAGAGGGCAAATTGTTGGTGCGCGCTTATGTGGAGTGAGTGTGACGGCAGTGGCTAGTGTGTTAGGTGTGTCGCCAGGGACAGTGTCGAAGGTGATGACGGCCTACACAACAGACGGGAAAACCACATCGGGGAAGCGGAACAGTGGGCGGAAGATAAGCATCAGTGACAGGGCACGACGGGTATTAAAGCGCATTGTCACGCGGAACCGTCGTGCTACTGCGGCGCAAGTGACGGAGGAACTCAATCAGCACCTCCCCCAACCTGTTTCGACAATCACAGTCCGCCGCGAATTACATGACATGAACTTACAAGGTCGTGTTGCACGGGCCAAACCTCTCATCAGGGACCAGAACGCTTTAGCATTCCGCAAATGGTGCCGCGACCATGCAACTTGGACCGTTGACGACTGGAAACGTGTGGTATGGTTGGATGAGTCACCATTCACCCTATTCCAAACCACGGGCCGTGTTTATGTGTGGAGAACGCGCAAAGAAGCGTATGATCTGCAGTGTCTCCGCCCAACTGTGAAACATGGTGGCGGCACGGTGATGCTGTGGGCCGCAATATCATGGTTTTCATTGGGTCCTGTGGTCACACTTCGCGGACGCATCACTGCCAACGATTATGTCGCAATTTTAGGAGACCACTTGCATCCTATGGTCCGGATGTTGTTCCCGGACAATGACGCCATATTCCAGGATGATAATGCACCCATTCACACAGCTGGAGTTGTTGCAGCGTGGTTTGAGGAACATTGGGATGAAGTTCAACACCTCCCCTGGCCCGCCCAATCCCCAGATCTCAACATAATTGAACATCTGTGGTCCATCTTGGAAACACGACTCCGGCGACGATTTCCACCTCCATCCTCTCTCACAGAACTGGCCAAGCCCTGCACGAGGAATGGTGTAATGTTCCACTTGCTACCATTCACGACCTCTATGCCTCCATCCCACGTCGCATCAAGGCTGTTCTGAAGGCGAAAGGTGGCCCGACACCATATTAATCTGGTAAGTTGCACTTTCGTTCAGGTGTTTCCATTATTCTGATAAGCATCTGTATAAGGTGTCTTGTAAGAGCATCACAACCGTTTACAAAGCAGTTCATTACAAGAACATAGCATTACAATGGTATATGTATGGGTCAGGTCTTCATCCAGAAGTGGACAGACAATGGCTGAATTTAATGTCTTCAATATTGCCTATCACATGATCGCAATTGAAATTCCTATTTTAGTAAATATATATCCTAAACAAGATGACTTTCAGTTCATATCTCCAAGCTTCCTTGTCTCTTCTCTCTATTATTATTTTCGTCTAAGAAGATTTTAAGTCATTAATAAGATAGAGGAAGACTATTCCATATCAAATATGTACTTATTTCTCTTTAAACCAACAAGTTACGTCAAATGGTATCCAGTTATATGTCCAACCATTCAGGGTCGCGGCTGCTCTTATTCCGTATTCAAGTATGCATCCTCGAGTGCGCAAGATCGTAACATCACCATAAACATGTTTTTTCAGTAGAGAGTTCTCCCTGTGATTAATGTTAGGTTGCCACACGCGTACAAGGCGGCGGTCACACCTCACAAAGACCTTCAGTTAATTTATTATCATGTTATCTTTCTTAATGACTCCTTGTTTTAAGAAAACAGGACCAACTAAAAGTAATTTGCAACTGAAAGTTATTAAGCGCTGGCAATCCTGGCTTCTACTACTAGTTAATTATATTCCTCATTCCTCCTGAAGAGGGAAGGGAAAATGAAGAGAAAAAACAAAAACAGATGAGAAAGGTAGAAGGGGGAAAGCAGGTAAGGAAAATTAGCAATGCAAAATAGCTAATATCTTATCTTCTGTTGTGTTGTATATGTACTGTGTATGCTGAGTATAGAGCAACTCCCTTATTTATAATTTAACATAATTTCTTACAATTTTTACAGTTTATGTAGTTTTTATCATAATTGTCGAATATCCTAAATATTAACGGAATATCTTATGTAATCTTGCTATTTCTATAGAGTTTTATTATACATTATGTACAGGGAAGCTGTAGTGTTCCACTAAGACATTAAATTATCGGAAACCTTGACAAATTCGAAGCCAAAGCACACAATGTTGCCACTACCTGTTAAAAGAACTTTAAAAGAAACTAGATTGAGAATGATAATTTAACATATTATTTTCCTCGGTAACTGCATAGAATATACACTGTATGGACAAAAAATTGGTACTATGTTGATCATTGATTATTTATTATATTATTATTATCCTTGGCCACTGTATAAATCATAATTAATAGTATAATTTTAGGTAATCATACAATGTAGGCAGCAAGAGCATACAAAAGTCAACCTAAACAAAATCGAATCAACACACACAACGGACGCGCACGTGTGTACCAGCTCTAATATTTTCGGACGATTTCCAGTAGTATACTACTTTCACCGTACACTTGCCGAATTTTGCGGTAGGTTGAGGCTACATTACTGACTTTATTATCGAACTGAGAAAGTAAACAGTGTCCGATATACTTCTTATTAGGTCTCCATTTCACCAACACGATACGCTGTCCCTATCTGCCAGGCAACACTCACTGCCTGTGGCTTCTATGTCTTATGTTCCCCTGATTACGTTGCTACCGATTCACGCACTGGCCGTGCCATCTACGAGATCAATCAATACTCCACTAACCTGTGACACGTCACAACTATAGTTGTTTGTCACTTACCCAATCCATGTTGCAAAAATTTGCTGAAATTACACATGGGAAACGCTCTTAGAAAGGTCTTAGAGAGGTCTGGGGACCCGAAAAATCCGTTACCTACTGACTCTAGTCTGGGAGTTGCCAGGAGCTACGGCGATGTGATCATGAAAATGTTTGTGTAATGAGAAGATAGTATGTGTCTGAGTGCTGAGTGGTTAAGGCGACGAACTTCTAATCGCAGGGTTCCAAGTTTAAATCTGGTCACAAACAAGGTGTGAAAATGTCAACTTTACGAAATATTAAGACTACGAGAGAATAGAATACATGAGAATAACACGAATGAAGACAGGGGTGATGAAGATCATTTTTAGTACTTTAATATACTTAATAAAGTATACACGTTTTTACATCAGTAAACTATTTTCTTTTTCCCCTTTTAAGTTAAAAATAATTTGGCATACTTTTCCTGATCTCTGTTTGGTTTATCCGGATCTTCGGATTAGCGAGATTCAGATTAGGAGGACCCTACTGTATAAGAACAGGGTTCGATTTGATTAGTACCGTTTTTAGACTCTTTGAGATAGGCCGAGAAAAAGTGTTTACACTGAAGCAGACCAGCTTGGACATAATTATGTTCAGCACTTGAAATAATACATGCATATGGGTATATATATATATATATATATATATATATATATATATATATATATATATATATGTATTAAAAGCAAAGTGATATTCATTTATTGCATTGCATACAAGAATAACTTCAAATAGATAAAAAGGAACATTGTTCTTGTCCACCAGAAAATTCTTAACACGTGATTTGTCATCAGTTCATCATCACATATTACTTTGAACACCAAATTGGTTATTTGAACAAACTCTCTAAGTAGTGCTATCATGAAATAACTTGATCTCAATTGTTTCATCATATACCACAAATATTCCAGTTTCTGGATTTAAGGTTTGAATTCATCAAATATTACTTATCTGATTGCTTAACATTGTTTTACCACACCTTGAGACTGTATTTTGACAATCACGGATATTTGTTACGGAATCTATCTTCATCTAATCAATAAAAAGAATTTTTTAAATTTCTTTTTGAATATGAACATAATAAATAATTAACCTTTCCCTGAAATATATGTATCTTATATCTACCAATACGTTTTTTCTAATCCTACTGTAAAAATATACATAATTTCGTTCATTGAAACAGTTAATTTCTCTTACTGATGATGACAATCATGGCCATAACAAGAGCAAAACAACTGGTTTCAAGCACCCACAGCTCTGAAGTTACCTTATGACGACAAGTTGAGTACTTGAATTCCTCTTGAAACCTGATTGTTATTCTTGTTCTGTTAAGGCTATTTCAACCTGGATTCTTGTAAACTAGACTGTATGATTCAACCCTGTTAAAATATTTCTAGCGTGATTTGCTAAGCTTTCCATAAGTCGTCACAGTTGTCAAAGCAAGCTTGGTTCAATTCTGAGTCAGGTCAAAATTGCTATGTGGGTAAGAAACAATTCTTTCAGAATAGCCTTTCCGAGGACAGTGGCGCTATTTGCACACTTCCAGTTGTGTTTGTGTTCTTTCAAGAAATATGAGACTATTTGCATGTTAGAAACGAACTATTTGACGTCGTACTTTTTGTGGTAGGGGTAACACCCGAGGTCCTGGGCACCCCTGAAAGAAGCACTATTCAAATGCAACAATGTATAATAAGGAACAAATTAAATCTCTACTTTCCCCTCCGGGACATCGGGTAACGGGTGCAAGAGTAGACCCGATGAACCGCTGCAGCTCTGATGGTCTGATTAAAAAAAGTATATATGGTAATTAGAACCGTAAAACTCTTCACCATATCTTAAATTTCTCGTTGTGTGCCAATACAGAAGTTAAAAGAAAATATAACTGAAATAAAATATTAATTTCTTTTAAAATATGTAGACATGTCTAAATTACAACTAAAACAATGAAGAGTATTAATACAAAATTAAAATTCAAAACAGTTCCAATTTACACAGCGATGATTAATTCAATCTGAATGTACCACAATTTGGTTCCAAAAATTTTTTTTCCTTCTCGGCAATTACGAACAAAATTTTGCCATCTCAACTCTGGTTCTATTGGTGTCGAAATAGTTTTTCTTAAGTTTGTTTCTTTAAAAAAATCCAAGAAAATCTTAACAAGGTTCAGTTGGCTGTCG
The DNA here is from genome assembly GCA_022664845.1 of Lepisma saccharinum. Classification (NCBI taxonomy): domain Eukaryota; kingdom Metazoa; phylum Arthropoda; class Insecta; order Zygentoma; family Lepismatidae; genus Lepisma; species Lepisma saccharinum. Next base: position 49,858 of record JAGDQP010006235.1, on the reverse strand, counting down.
GAGTAGCAAGAGTTTCTTTATTATTTCATCATCTCGTGCAGTCATAACTCTATCCAGTACATAAGAACACAAAACTTGGGTGCAGGCAATGAATAGTATCATCAGCAGCAACATTTTGCAGTACATAACAACATAAGAATGAAATAGATAGTAACATCCTTCACAATTCACTTCTTCCTGTGACATCGATGCATAACAGACTGTGTTCTCGGACATCACACCACCACAACAAGATGGCGGCACAAAATATGTATTACAACCAGTAATTGTATAATTGTGCTCATAGGATTTAAATGCTGTCTTCCAGTCTTGAGATCCATGTACACCACAGCAATTCAACTTTAGTTGGATACTATCCCAAAATTCGCGACTACTTGAGTTTTCATGGTATGACTGTAACGTATTCTTGAATTTATTTTTAAGGCCGACTTCTACATTATCGGTTAAAATAAATACGGCCACCATCAAAGAAAGCTCCGCCACCATAGAGATGCATAAGTAGCCTAAACATATTCTAAAAGAGTATATTTTTTCGTGGTAAACACAATATAATCCAGCCAAAGAGTTTGTAAACAGAACAAAACTGAACAGAAAAGGAATATGAGCGGTCCAGAAGTACTCGTTGTCCAAATTGCGAGCAACATAAAATAGTTTGTGGAATAGAACAGATACATAAACCATTACAAGGCTGACCACAACGTAGATTAGTGCTAGTAGAATGAGAATAACTTTGTTGTTTTTCCTACAGAAATTAGAGAAACGACCCATGTTCGAAGCTAATTGTAGTTTATATTCCACTAGTAGGTTAGTTGTTTCTCTTGTCTTGTCTTGCCTTGATTATTTACTATCGCGGGCTTTCTTCCTGTTTTCATGGAAACTAATAATATGAAGAAAAAATCGGGCGTTACATTTCACTGTTGGTTAAAACTGACTTTCTTAACGACAGAAACATGCTTGTTCAAGTATTGTTTTGTTATTTTTTTTATAGTTTTCTATTTTAAATCCGAACAATCGTGTTTTCAATGAAGCTGATATGTAGGTCTAAGTGCGTTGTTAACAACTTGGACGATAGATCTCGATAATGTGTAAATATTTGTCGTGTGTCGAAGTGAGGGCTAAAATAGGGCTATGTGTGTCGAAGTGAGTAATCAATAAAATACATCTCACAGTCATCCATATTTTGTTCAACAGTATCTTAATGATAGTTATGAATTTATGATTCACGTAGGAGGAACTTTAGATATTCCCCTTAGAAATTAAGCAACTGACAACTGCTTTGATTGAATATAACTGCTTTGAATTGAAGCCATCTACATCAATTACGTTATAAATAACTTCTTAACAGAAACTATTCTGTTCCAGTTGGACTTGGATCAAACTTTATGCTACTTAACTAATGAGTTCCGTATACCGATATCTCTTGGCGGAGAGATGTTATAACAAACAACGTTGGTTCACAGAGGAGTAGCTCGGTATTGGAAAAGCATTCACGGAACCAACGATCACCTGACTGCACTACCATCTATTAGCCATCTGCTCGACTACGTGATGATGAGGAATAAAAAACGGTGAGAAAGTGCTTTCTCTCAGCTCCCAGCTTAACACAACTGACTGGGAAACTGGCGTTCTCTTCTCCCCAAGTCACGCTTTTCTTTTTTTTTCAATAACTAATTCACGGAAATATGTTAGGTAAAATCAGGTTAATTTTGTTCGTTATACGGATTTTCCACATACGTATTTCACGGAAATAGGTTACGTAAAACCAGGTAAGATTTTTTAATTATACGTGATGCAAATATCTGGTGTAGTAAAAAGTAATCCATTATTTTACCAATAGATGGCTTCAGTGATCTGTATCTCGCGTTGTATAAGTCCGATCGGGTTCAACGAGATGGCGTTCAAACGATGAGATTGCGTACTACAAACACTGTTCAGATAGTTGTGATGAGTTGACTCAGTGTTGTGTGAGCGCGCGTCAAAATGGACACTAGCAAAGAGAAAATACGCTATATTTTACAGTTTTTCTTCGATAAATGCGAAAACGCAAGCCAGGCGGCTGCAAATGTGAATAGTGTTTATGGTCCTGATACTGTAACAGCCAATCACGCGCAATTTTGGTTTCGTCAATTCCGTTCCGGTAATTTTGACGTCAAAAATGTACCACGCACTGGAAGGCCAAGTGTCGAAAATGTCGATAAAATCATGGACATTGTCGCGTCCGACCGTCATGTAAGCACTGTTTCGATTGCCCAAGAGCTAAACATTGCACAAAAAAACATGTGGAACCATTTGCATAAGGCTGGATACACAAAGAAGCTTGGTTGGGAAGTTCTTATGCATCCACCTTATAGTCCGGACCTGGCACCGAGTGATTACCATCTGTTCCTGTCCATGGCGAACACGTTTGCTGGCGAAAATTCGCTTCAAGAGAGGCTTGTGAAAATCGACTGTCTCAATTTTTTGCCAATAAGGACAAGGGCTTCTATGAGAGAGGCATCATGATATTACCTTCCAAATGGCAACACATTATCGAACAAAACGGCGCATATGTGACCTAAATCGGATCATTCTAACTATGGTAAGTCAAGCCTTCAATGTCATGCAAAAATAATGGATTACTTTTTACTACACCAGATATCATATATCACGTTTAACACAAAAATCGCTCTCTCCCTGTGATAACTCACTCACAGTGATTATGTCAATTCCGTGACTATTTCCTGTTCCAAGTCGCTCGTTTCACAGCGTGTGCGTCATTGCAGTTGTGAAAATTATTTAATGCAGTTATTATACACAAATTTCATTGATATCAAAAGGTTCGATTTTGTCATATAACAATTATATAATAAAACATCACTTGTGGTCACCATAGAAACAGATACAAACTTAGTATTTAATGGAAAATTACACATCATATTAGGTACACGTTAGAAGCATTATGATAAATTTGTATGTGTGATTAGGAAAAAGTAATAAACACAGGTGTGTTCTTAGCAAACCAATAATTTGAAGTGATCATTGTCTGTCTATGACATTTATGGATTTAATATTACGTGTGATTCATGTAAGCTATGTGCCAACTAAGGGAATCGTGTTGTCTGAGGTGTTAGGCCAGAGTCTCCAAGGTTGCTGGTTCGAATCTCACCTGGGATTTTAACATGCATTATATAATCGAGAGGGGACGAAGTAAAAGATACTAAAATGGCCCATGTAAAATGAAGTTAAAATTTTTCTTGTAAGTAACATAAAAAATAAAAAAAAATATTTTGTAATGTGAAGATCTCATACCTACCCTTTCTTTGCATGGACTAGCCCAAATTCAGCTATAGTGGTCATCATATATAACAAACATGTTTCACTTAAATAGCTCCTACGCATACTTAGAAGACATTGTTTTTAAACATATTTTAAAACAATTCTTCGTTGACGAAACTGTTAACATATGAACTTGAGCTGTGAATTTGATGGGTTGATGCTGTGTAATTTTGACTCCTTACCAAGGACTCGAATTAGTCAACTTTGACTTTCAGATCTGGTAACATATATCACTATTTTTTAAATGAAGTGTTTGTGTGTTAGACGTACGCATTTACATTTAGTAATTCATTGACAAATACTTTATTGAAAAACATGATCGAAACATTTCTGGGTCTCTTAGCACTTTAAAAGCAGTCAAGCGAAAACATTTCTAAGAAAGAGATAACGTTGGGAACTTCATTTAAATTATATCACTTCTGCAAGAATCCGTACATATATTACGGATGTCCATTATCACAAACGATTTCACGCTGTTGAAGATTCAATCGTGTAACAAAAAATGTTCTAACGCCAAAAGATAAAGCTAATAAAACAATTTGTTTCAGAACTGATATAATATAAACAAGCTTTAATGGTACACTGTTCGTAACGCAAAAGTTCAAGAGCAGTCACAATTAAATTGGATTCTGACTAAGATTGTCCGTAAGTCTTCATTTTCGCAGTTCGGTTTGAGCACTTGTTGTAAAGGTAACCTAAATGGAACCTTACACTTTAACGCATAGTATATATGGGCTGACGTAAATTGGAGAGTTCTTTTTCTGAACGTTATTACCAGTGTTCGATTTGTCGGGGGGATGCCGGGGATTTTCCCTGGCACGTGAGTATTTCATCCCCGGTTGATTCCGAATATAATCCCAACCAGGTGTTTCTACCCAAACAGGTAGTAAATTGGAACTTATCCGCAACCACTAGTTTTAGGATTCCCCCCCCCCCTCCTTCGTAATTTATAACAAAACGAACACTGGTTATTAGCATCACTTACCAAATTTTGTCTTGCACTTCATGTAAGGCGTCAAAAGGTGGAATCCTACTAACATAATAAGGCATTCCCTAAAATTCGAATAAAGCATTCCCCACAGTACACTACTACTAAGAGAATTGCACTAAGAGAACCTAAACTGACTTCCTTTAAAAAAATATCTCCTATACTCTATCCCGACCTGATCCAAAGATGTCTAAAGGTCATAAATTCAATTCAAAGTGCAACCTCTGGTATACCATTATTGTACACCAAGATTAAAAAGAAACTTAGTTTGTCGACTTTAATCATTTTTACTTAGAAGAAGAAGTAATAAGTGCCAGTAAAATACAGAGTTACTTGATTTTACCACACTAGTTCAAACAAGACCAAATGAAGCGTAAAGAAAAAATCATAATAACATTATAATTATACCCTGTTAGGATATATAGGATATACATCCCTGTTAGGATATACATCCCTGTTAGGATATACATCCCTGTTAGTGTTAGGATATACAATGTTAGGATATATACTGGGATTACTGTTGTAAAAGTCAACTATGTACTGGAAGACAATTATAATGTTTTCATTTTGACCACAAACGTGATTTATTAGTTTCCACTGAGCACTACAGATACAGACTAACTTTACATATTTGTCCACATAAAAACATGTACAGTAAATTCCAATATGATTTTGTCTAATTAAATTTGATACACAAAAATATTGAATCACAATTACAACAAGCACAAACCAAACAGTGACAGTGACTGTAAAGTCCAATCCTCGGATTCTTCCACATATAATCCATGAATTGTTTTAGGTGTAACACACATCAAAGAGCTTTCCGATATATTAGCAATGCTTGCTTTCTCATGTAAGAGCGTGATATCACTTTGATGAAATCGAAGCACTGTAAAAAGAAAGCAGTCGCAATCGAGGCTTTTGCTATTCATGTACAAATTTACAGTAGATTCAGTGTCCTCAGGTTTAATTGCGCGAATTTCTGAATCTTTAAAAACAATTGACGATACATTATTAAAACTAAGGTCAATTATCAAATTATACGAAGAATATACAAAGTCGCTGGTTGTTAGTTTAGTGACCATATTATGTGAAATATTAAGTACATGAATATGCTTCCAGATTCTAAAAATAGCATTAATTTCGTGTTGATTACTGCTCGATAGGTCGACATGTTTTATCCATGGAACCAAAACGGAGTAAGGAAATGATACTGGAACAAAAATTACAATGGGATAACGTATCAGAAAATTTTGAACTAATGCTTCGTTGTTACTTAAGTAAAGCCGTTCAAGCACATGGATTTCATATTTTATACGGAAAGGACCAAGTTTATTAGAAGATAAATCTAACTCTACCAGAATTCGCTGAGCTCTTGTGAATGCAGTATCCCACTCTGTAATAAAATTATTACTCAGATTAAGTTTCTGTATGTTTCCCAAAGGCAACAAAATAACTGACACATCTGTAATGTTGTTGTTACTTAGGTTAATTGACGTTAAATTACGTAAATCATTGAATGCATTGGAATTCACATCAACTATTCCGTTGAAGCTTAAATCTAGGCTTTGTAAAGCATTTTGGTTTTCAAGTAGAAAACGGTCAACGAATGACAAATTATTGTTATTAAGAGACAAAAATTTGAAGTGTTTGTCTTGGAAGACGTGAAATGAGATTTCTGATATTTGATTGTGATCAAGCAAAAGTTTCTGAAGATTTGTCGAATCATTAAGGAAGTGGGTTGGTAGAGCACGAATTGAATTTTCTCCTAAATCGAGAGTTATTAAGTTGATCGTCCCTTTTAAGAACTCGTCAGGTATATAGGTAATTCCACAGTTCCTCATTTCTAACACACCAAGTTGAGAAATATCAAGAAAAGAAGTTTTGTTAATGATATCCGGTACATTATTATAAGATAAGAAAACAGATTTAACCGTAGCAGGAAACTCGATTTTCTCTGGTATTCGAAGATTATTCTTGGAGATATCAATTTCATGAATTGTAGGGAAAACTTCTAATATATCCGGTGTCAGTAGCTCTATTCTGTTAGATTCAATGGTAAGAGTTTGAAGTGTCTGGGAAATTGAAAACGCATCTTTGTTCAAAGAAGAAATGTCATTGTTGCTCAAGTATATACTTTGTAAACTAAGGAGGTTACTAAACAGATTTTCAGGAAGTAGGCGTATCATGTTTTTCTTTAGATTTAATTCTATAAGCTTGTTCAATCCCAGAAATAAACCAGGATCAAGGTAGGTTAGCCTGTTCCCTTCTAACGATAGGCGTTGCAGAACATTTAATTTTCTAAATATATCTTTAGGCAGGTGAGTAAAGTTATTATGTCCTAAGCTTAACACTTCCATATTCGCGCAGCTGTCAAATAGGCCACTTGGGATGGTTGAAAGGTTGGAGTAACTCATCCAGAAATATTTGAGTGACACAGGCAATAGTAGATCTGGTAAATCTAATACATTTTGATATAGAATTTCTAAGTCAAAAATCAAATCCAAGTCAAGTAAACTCTCATTGTCAAAATATAAAACAGAATATTTGTTGCCAACTAAAGATAGTGTTATTTTTGACTGACTTATTTCCAAAAATGGTTTGATTGCCTTTTTTAAGTCTCTCATAAAATCATCATTTATATTACAATTTTCAATTTTAATTCTCAAATATTGAAAACTTCTAATGTTTGTAAATAAGTCATAAGGGATCCTTATACTTGAATTTGTAAAACAGTTTAAGTTGACTGTTGATATTGAATTGAGTTTTTTACTCTCAACTGAAGTCAGGCCAAAAGTATAGTTCATGAAAAAACCAGAGCATTGAAGTGACGAGGAATAAATTGATTGGTATGATCTGCAGCTTGTTGAACTACGATATGCTTCTTCTGTTGACGAATTTATACCAAATATGGAACAAACAAAAGCAACTAACAATTTGAAAAACACATGTTTATCTCCATGCATATTCAGTTGTCTTTTATAGCAATACAACAAATATATTAATAAAATATTTCTCTGGAGTATGTTTTTATTATTAATATAACAATAAAAGTTACAAAGTTATTTTTCCTTCAAGTTCTTTCAGTTTCATTATCAACTGGAATTGAACTGAAACAATTAAGGTTTTTGACTCTGAACAAAATTAGTAGTGAGATATGTATATGTTACTGTATATAAGTTCTGAACTAATTGATCCTTTCCTTATATAACATCTAACACCATAGACATCTAATACCTTATGCTCCATAAAAAGACATGACTATTATGTAAATCCTTGTTTGCTTATTTCTAACGAGACAACTAGAAGTACTCTCTCCAGATTATTCAACTGACATACGAAGAAGCGTAATTTAGTTTATTCTGTATAGATACAGCAAAACTAAATTTGTGTAATACGCAGTGCAAGATCATTCCAAAATATTTCAGCAACTCAATGTTTAATGAATATACTTTGATAAATATTTGCTATCTTCAATAATTGTTGACAATTTTTTGCTTTTCTCTCCAACGTACTTCTGTTCTGAAATGAGATAAAAAATAACCACGTTGTATTAAAAATTGTATGCATATTGTATTCTCAATAAAAAATAATGAAGTAACGTTTGTCTATGGTATATTTATAACACAGGTCAACAGGTGTTCGGTAACTTGGATAAAGGTAGGGGTTTCTTATTCTATTTTTGACGCTGAATTCAGATATGTATGTGTATAGTTTCCACCACGTACCATATTTCTGTTATAATTAAATCTCATAGAAAATAAGTCGCTACATCAGTTACCATCAAAATACATAGAAATACAAACACAATCGCTATTTTTCTTATCAACTGAAACTGCTATTGCCTACTCCCGAACTTTCGCAATATTTACAGTTTCATTTGTAATTATAGAATTTTCACTTTGTCGGTCCCTGATCTCACAAAATGTAGTAAAATATTATGTTTGCGAAGACAATGCGCTACGTATTCTAATAGGAAATACAACTGACATTTCTATTTGGTGTTTATAAAAGTGAGGGATGTCAGTTTATCGTGTTCAATTTCTACGAAAATATAGACACTGAAGGAAAGCAAAGATCTGAATAAAGGAAAGGAGAAATCTCAGTAACTGAAAATCGAAAATAGGAAAGCAGAAGTAATAATTAAATAATGGATCTTTAAATGCTTATGAGGCAGTAAGCAGACATATTCTGGAATTACTGCCCATTTACAAGTGAAGTCGTAGGACAAATTTGAATCCCAAGAAGAAACTTATTTGTCGAACAAGTCTTGACCTAAATTGTGTATGGAACAAGATACTCCGTCAACAGTGAATTACAGTAAATGACTACTTGTTACTGAAGATCAAATGAACTTGCTTCTATTCTAAAAAAAATGAATGCAAATACTTTCAAATCCAATTATATCGACTGCAAACTTCCTAGTGGTTAGTGCTAAGTGGATAAGAATTTAAAAAGACAAGAATCTCTTTTGCAGGGTTGAGGTGAAACTATGCTGATATGTTACTCGTGACCACTCCATAATATTCTATTTTCTGTTAATAAACTACCGTGAGTGGTAATAAAGGCAAGCAATAAAGTTATGCCCCATTTGCAAGTGGTTGAATTGCGCCCGCTCTCTACACCGTTTATTCATAGGTGACGCAGCTAAGTGGAAGCTAACGTGTTAATGAGTGCTTTCTCTTGTAGCCGGATGGTAGTGGTCACCATAGTTAAACGGGAACGTCACTGAGAGAAGGTCAAACATGGGAACCCCAAGCAGTGTTATACGGGCCTCTATGTTATATGAGTTTAAACTGGGAACGAACGCTAGAGGAACGAGAATAATAATATTCCAGGTATTCGGAGGAGATGTAGTAAATGAGACAACAATGTCTGACCAGTTTGAGACAGCGATGTAGGTTTCAAACCACCGGAGACATCCGACGGCGATCTACACTAGGTCGCCCTCGGGTCACAACCCCTCAGCAGGACCATTATCTCACACTAACCAAACGATGAAATCGACATATGTCTGCCCGGCAATCGACATAGGAGCTAGCAGTGTTCCGCTCAGCCCTGTACAACTGCGGGGCCGCTTACGGTGGAGTGAGGAACATCAGCATTGGACCATGGACCAATGGGGCCGAATATTTTTCTCTGACGATTCGCGATACACCCTGCAAAGTGATTCGCTACGCATGCTGGTCTGGAGAGAACAAGAGACTATATACAACCGGTATGGCAGTGTACTAGCGTGAGCTGGTATAATGCTCGATGGACATACAGAGATACACTTATTCGAGGACTGTACTGTTACTTTTCGGCTGTACAGAGAGGAGGTGCTGAACCCTCATGTGCGGCTGTAGCGCGGTGAAGTGGGTTCATCATTCATTTTCATGTCTGATAACACACGATGTCATAGAGGAAACTGGTGACGGAATTTCTTCAGAGGGAGGATATCCACTACATGGAGCGGCCGGCGTAAAACCTATCGGACATGGTGGATGCATTGGGAAGGCCAGACTGCCGCCAGGACCGTCCAGATCTGCGTGTATTGCGCAAGCTGTTCTTATGCTATACTTTTGGACTCCAGTGTATTATACGTATTATTTTAATAAGCTGTTTTCTACGTTGGTCTGCTTTCAATTTTGATATTGACAACGTGGTTTTGACACCAGACTTTAGATACTCCCCTCTGAATTGAAATAGATCTATCATTTGGATACATCATAACACTCTAGGTTTGTTATTAAAACACAACGGCTATCTTACAAATATCGAAGTTAAACAGTTGTTATTTTCAGCTAATGTGTAGATTAACATAGTTATCAATTGAACGCATCAGAACATGCTTTGCAAATTATTTTTCTCTGTTAACCATTTTATATTTATTTTACTTATATTGTAGATTGGTATTCTTTTTGTCATTCGTTGATTGGTACTCTTGATTATTAGCGTCATCTCCCAAATATATTGTTCATCAGGTTGTAGTAACATAATATTAATCAGGTTGTAATACCATAATAATAATCACTGATGTTAGCTTTATCAGTTAATAGACAAATGTTTAAAAAATAGGTAGAACGCGTGGACAGTTTTTGTCATATCGTGGGTCTGAATCCAGTAGCTGGCCATTACTGTTTTTTACATGCTGCGAGATTCAAATGTTCTGTTTATAAAGAGAGATTGTAGACAACAGTGTGAGAGAACCAAAAGTTTATCTAAACATTATGTGTAACTGTTTTGCCATGCCTTCGATATACTGGTAGTACGTGAGTACATCGAGATTGTGGTTCAAGGATGAAATAAAGGTGTAGTTATATGCTGCAAGCAGGCACGTATCTAGAAATTGATTTAGGGAAGGGTCCAACGGGCTTCCGAGGGGATCCAAGGTATGTGTGAATATGAAATGTATAGTAAATATATATAATTATGCCTAAAATTGTACTATTTTTGAACAAAGTTCTTAATTTCGGGTAATAGTAGTAGAGGGAAGCATTCCTTTCAATTTCAAACCGTTTTATAGCCTTAACCACTAGACCTAGGAGGCTGTATTTGGTATGAGGTATTGTAGAGGAGTAAGGGAAGGTACCCTAGAACTTAGAAGGTTGTATATGTAATAGAAGACGAGATATGTGACAAACAATGATTTTTTAAAATTATTTTTTTATGTAATTTACAGCCATCTTTGTTGTCGCTCGACGTGGTGTAGCGGTGTCGAAACACTTTCGGCTTTTGCATGCCCTCCACCGCTCATATGTTAGTACCTGCCGCTGATTATCCAGGTCTCAACTATCAGATACAATACCGGCAATTGATACTAGAATACAAACAGCAAGCACTTACAATAAACGGGTACCGAGTGGACTCTGCCCCCATCACTATAAGTTAGAAATAATATTTTGTCTTTACGGATATAGTTTTCATTACTTATTGACTCATGCACATATGGGAAACTTTAGGCAGAGTGGTGCTATAATGTATCTCAAAGCACTTACACCAGAATTCAATTGCTAACACTTTATTACATAAACTCTCTATGCACACATTGCCTGGTCCAAAGCCGGTACAGTCACGCACATCAAACTTACCATTGCTTAAACCTACTACACAGATAATAAAAAATACAAACAAAATAACGTTAATATCATCCTCAATCCGCATACATTTAGGGCCTTCAACATCGATTTTACTGCTTTACTTGAACAGCTGAGTGCATCATTAATTTCATGCAACTTGATCACAGGCTCTTGCCCGCTTCGTTCAACATTTTCTATCAAGAAACTATCTTTAGTTCTACCATGAATGAACATTGAACAAGGGTTCCTATAGCATGCCTTTATTAAGTTTTCGCGTACAGACTTCCAGCAATTAAGCGTAATCGATCTACACACAGGCATGCGTCCTATGGGGATAATTTAAATGTGAAATAAATCTGGCCAAAATGGTTATGCCCCTTTCTAGGAAATGTCTCAATTTAAATATCTCGTGTGATATTTCTTTATACAAATTTAAAGAATATTTACTATATTGATCGCTTACTTTCAAGGCAGTAATTACTAGTTTTACATCGTATGTGCCTTTTAGCAAAATAGATTGAACAACAGCCTGAATATCTATTGCAACCACGTGCCAATCGAAGTATTTTAAATAGACATAATCAACTATCACTAAACTGTGGAATTCAGCAAGCGAGATTTTATACCAATGTGAAAATACTGAAAATGAGGTAGACACACATATAAGCTTTGATCATACACAAATAAATAATACACTGTAAGGAATTGCACTTACGCTCCAGGAGCACGGCAAGATGGTGGATTACTTAGAAAGTAGGACTTCAGTGCGTGAGTTACGAAACGATCCCAACTTCCTTTCTAGTAATTATCCACATCGCTACCCTGATGCACAATATTAAATACACATTACAATAGCCCAATGTGTTGGAGGATGTTGAATATTATATAGCATGTTCCATTACGCTAACACAACTAACCAAGAAAATACGTATTCTAACAAAATGATGGAGAAAATAATTATAGTTGTACCACGGATTCTCACCTTTTTGAAACTGAAGCCACGAGACTTTAGTTTCAAAGGTGCCCACCTAGTGGCAGCACTATGAATCCTTGAAGCGCTAAAACAAAAGAAAACGATATCCGCAAGAAGAGCGCTTCTATTTATTTTAAACTGGAAAATTCGTCACAGTGGTACCGCAGCCGTCGCCCGCCCGCGAGACAGTTTGCGATTTTCTTGTCTTAAATCTTTGGATGTTCGTTGAACACTATTTTACTATATCCCATTTTCATGTTTAAATGAAGTTGATACTAAATGGAATTATTTTAGCATACCCCCTTCTTGCCCTGTACTCTTCTTTTGGTCATAGAATAAAGATTTTTTTATATTTATTAACATAAAATAGATTGGAGACAATTTCTTTAATTATTTTTATAGTCTTTAGTGGATTCATTCATTCATTGGGAATACTGCAAGAGTGGTATGTGTTTCTGTCGCCTACTTGTGTTATAGTGGTAGTTTGTTTGAAACAAGATTTTTTGTTAACCTCATTATAGTCCGCGTGACGAATAGAGATTTTCACTTAACCAACAGAAAACTGGCACTATAACTGTTCTTTCGGGGGGAGGGGAGGGTGTAGAAAAGAGAAATTATGGTTGCTTTTTGTGGCAATATAATTTTATTGGCGGCCCACCGTTATTTTGGTGAAACTGCCTCAATGTGTAAAGTTATTTACTGTTAGAAAATAACTGGTCCTCGGCAGTAGTATTCTTTTGCGAGCGATCGCTAATAAAGTGTGTATAAAAGAAATCAGCACCTTGATGCTTTACTGCCGGCAGCTTGTCTGAATTGCGTAACGGTTCTGAAAACCTACCATATTTTGTGAACAGAATTATAAAATATTTGTTATTCAGTTTTATTGGGTGGGGTCTCTAAAAAGAAAAGAATGTAGCGGTATGCGTTTTGAAATTCATTTTTGATGTGGATGAAAGAAATTCACAGATATCCGCTTTTTAGATTGCCATCACTGGCAGAAGTATTAATGTAAGCAGGTAGGTCTCATAAATATGTTATTTATTCCTTGAGTTCCTTGACATGATGACGAAAATGTTTGTAAAAGACCAGCTTTGAAGAAAAATATAGACTGAACCCTAATTAAAATGGTCAGATTTTTATGGTTCATCCATTTTGAGTAAGAGCATATGAGCAAAGGTGATAGAAGAATAGAGATGGGTTTATAACTTTAAGGAAGGAAAAGAAATAGTTGAAACTTTCCAGTAATACCATTGCTTAAAGATGCCATGAAGGGTTTTCGATCAATTTTAAATGGGGAAAGAGGGTTCCAGAAGGATTTTTTAGGTCACTAAAGAACAAGAATGTTGTGGAAGGTTCCGGACAATTTACACTTCTATAAATATTCGCAAGTGAGCCCTGTAGCCTTATTGTTTATTCAGGTTCGTTTTTAACTGTGTAGACGAATTCTTCATTTGCACTTTCTTACTGTGCTCTGGAGATTGAATCTACGACTATATTATTGGAGAAGAAGTAAGTAATCTTATTCATTTTCTATTTATTTTTTAAAAATAGATCTCTGATCTTAAACTTTAGCATCTAGTTAAAATCACAAACACTCATGCCCCAGTTGGGATTCGAATATGTTACGTTTGACTGGAAATATTTTTCTGTTATCATTTATTTCCACTTTATACAACTCAAGTTGTTATATGCTCCTATTATTTTGGAATTTACAGAAATCATTCTACTTTTCTTGTTTGATTAAATACATTTCTTTGGCGGGTACAAAACATTATTTTGTGAAATTGTTTCCAAGCTGTTTCTAATTATTCAATTATGGGCCTGTTATTGAGTCGCAGTTTTAATGTTTTATGAACAATTTAGTCATCGGAATGGCTCTCTGTGAGAATCGAACATAGGATCTCTGAAATGTGCAATATACACTGTACCGCTGCAGTTCAAAATTTATATCTTTTGATGTTTGCTGGATATATGCTTTGTTTAAATATTTGTGGCGATTCGCCATTACTTGAAGATGATATTCTACTTTAACTGTTGAGCTAAAGTTTATTTTATATGGACGTGTGATAATTTACTATTACCCGTGTCTGTGCTAGGTGTCATTGCAACTTGTGTTCCTCAGCAATTATACACAGAGGCTGTTTGGAATCAAATATAGTTTGAACGCTCTGCACATATTTTTGACTTATGCTATGAAATGAGCTGTGGTCGATCTTGGCCTTTTGAAATGATTGACATTAGAATGGAACTAACAAGATTTGAGTCGGAGTACTGTGAAAGATTAATACATAGATGGCTCCATTTTGTAGTCCTGAAATTGATAATTTCGGCGAAGGTCTATACTGTTAATGTCCCTGGACAAGACTGGAAGCCACGAATTTATAGTTAGAGATGGCAATATTAAGAGAAATGGGGAAATATACTTCTTGTATATTTGTTATACACTTGTTGCTAAATCATCCCGTATGATTGCTTTTTCAATAGAATGTGAATATTTTCAGGAGCTTGTTGTAACTCTTAAATATGACCACTTTCATTTTAAAAATATTTATCAGTCCCACTAGCACGAGGCTCTGTTATGCGGAAGATTTATCAATTTATGGTAGGCTTTCTAAATTAAGATTCATTGGCGCCCCCAAACTGAAAATAAGCGCAGAATCCCTTACTCCGCATTTATTTTATTGAACCACTTAGTAGATTACAAGCTTTTAATTTTGAAAACAGTGTTCTTATGTAATATTTATATTACTTAGAAATACGACTCATATGTAGATACTAAGACTATAGTTCTTATTTTCAGATTATTATTGATTGAATCATTGGAGGTCCAGACAGAATGATTAGATAAGTTTCTTAATTAATTAAATATCTCTGGATTTTAAATTTATTATTAGCATCTTTAGGCACAGACCGGATTTATTATTCCACATCCACGGCTATGCAGTCGGTCTTTATTATTATTTTATTGAGTAGAAATCAAACCTAGCAATGGCGGTGTAGGAACTTGGCTAACATGGATCATGGTGTTTAAACGTAGAACTGAATTTTGGGTCTATTTCGTAAATAATATTTGCCCCTATTTGATATGTGAATGCTGTGCAGGACCTCTAAACTAAAAAACTATGATAGACTATTCAGGCGGTTCATTTAAAAATGAAATAGTGGTTCACTTAAAAGTAGGATAGACTAGGAGAGTAAAAAAGTTGAATCATAACTTGTTAGCGAAATATTATTTATTTATGACCTTTATAGAACTTTGGCTCTGGGAAAAGTGGGAGGAAACGGGAAAACTCCGAGGTATTGTTTAAGAATATCCATGCAAACGGTGTTTGTCTATCAAAAAAACCACATGGTACGAGCAGGGATGGAACTGACGATCCCCGCAGCAGAGGCAATGTTGAGTTCTATTTGAAGCGAAAAATATAATTTGAAATTAGTGGTCGAATATATACTTTTAGATAGCATTCATAAAGCGTATGCTTCTTATACAGTTGTGGCAGGCTAGAATATTTTAGTTAATTCAGGCTCTTTCTGTGAAGTAGTATATTTTTCTAAGAACCTTAAAGAAACTTTGGCTGGTGTTGTCAGATGCAGAATTTTTTTTACTGAATCAGTGGATTTACTTCATTTTTATGTCTTTGAAACCATTAATCTGACTTTAATTCAAACAGTAGGATAAAGAAGTGTACAAGATGTGTTTCTTACATGTTTGAAAGTTTTGTATCGGTTTCCATTATTTTAAAACCAGCCACCTTTGTGTATATTTGTGTACTGCACCCGATTCAAGAGAACAATTTAATTATATATTTATGGCTTTTATGCAACTTTTACTTACGCCGGTCATCATGTTCAGAGGTATGCTTGGCAATTCCACGAGATATTACTTCACAATTATCACGCATAGGATATTTGGCATACATAATAGCAATTTCATAGAATACCATTGCAAGTATGCTTTGTAAAAGCTTGATCTGCGTGGTCAATAAGTCGATGCGAAGCAAAATATGAACACCATTGGTGCTCATGGTTGGTGCTCATGGTTCAAGATAGAACACCATTGGTGGTGTTTTGTGATGAACATTAAAAGAAATCATGAGCTGAAAATTCATTACAGTGCTTTCGTATACTGATTTATATGTAATCTTTACGTTTTAGTTAAAAGGTCCAGCTAAAATATCTATTCCACAGATGAGGTTTAAACCTTGAACCTTCAAGTTGCTGGCTTACAGACTAATGGTTAACAACTAAGCATGGAAACCTAACTTATATAAACTTTATTTTGTATGGAAATCCAGAAGATAGAAATATCCATGTCCCAGATAGGATTGAAAGCCGGCACCTTGAAGTCGCTGCCTTATCGGCTACGGGTTATTACTCTAAAATAAAAATTTAGTTTTGGATTAGTTTATTTCGGCTGTTACATTGTAAAAAATCCTAAATTAGGAATATTCATACCCCAGGCTTTATTTGAACCCATAACCTTCGATTTTTAACGTAGTACCAAACAATTAGGAGATTACCATGGAACGCGAAAAATAGAATAAAAGCAAAGGACATATACAGGATTTAACTTAAATAATAATAATAATTTAGTAAAATAACACTGATACACTAACATTAGTTAATATTGTTTCGTAACAGTCGTAAACTTTAACAATTTTGACCTCCATACACTAGATATGTGTGGCTTCATATTTTTATTTTCCCTTCACTTTTGGTGTTTAAGTGGAAACTGACCTCATAATTTTTGGGAATGCGAATGAAATGAAAATATAAGAAAACATTGAGAGAACTTTGTAAACTATAGTGTTGACCCTACAAGTTGAAATATTACAAGTTGAAATTATGGCCAAAATTACCCAACTTCATTGGAGACAGAAGATCTAAAAATTTTGTCCCCCAAAATTTGATATGTTAATATACCGGCTTTGAAACGTGTTTAAAACATATTTTGTATAATTTTTTTTCGAGATTTTTACCTTAAAGTTTTTATTCTAAATTCTACTGAAAAATGGCAAAGTCTAAAAATGGGTATCTATGGTTGGTGCATATACTGTTACGCTATAACTATTACAAATCAGTGTTATAGATAGCAGTTTGACTAAACTTATAAAAATAACAGTTCCAACTAGCAGTTATTCATACCATTTAAAATCCATATACAATAGCCCATCAGATGTCTCAGCATCTTACACTCTTTCACGAAAGTCTTAGAGTGAAATTCTTTATTGTAATAATAAACGTATGCTATAACTATAATAATACCGTATTATTACTTTTGAAAGATCCTTTCTGCTCCGAAGAGTTTTATTTTACACTGAAGTTAGAAATACTGAAACCAGATAATTTTAGAAAAGAAAGTTTCCTACATTTAATTTCCGATGCTGCGCGCTAAAATCAAGGTTGACAGTACTTAACATTTCGTTGTAATTGAATTAATTTCTCAGAAGTAAGGTGATTAAATTTTTCTGTAAAGTGTAAAAGAATTACTGTTTAAACCATGTCATACACCCTCCATTCCGAAAGAAACCGAACTTTTGAAAACAAATAGTACCACTAGTGCCATCTGTTGTAATATTTTACCGGTAGATGGCGCAGTCCATCATTGACAACTGGTATAAATGTCATGACATTTGGATGCACGGCAACAAAGTTATTGCGTTTCAACTGTCAGTGTGTTGTGTACATCGGTCGGAAAATGAGTTTCAAACAACGAGCTGCAATTGAGTTTTGTGTTAAACTGGGTAAACCTTGTACTGAAACGCACCAAATGCTACAAAATGCATATGGTGATGAGTGTCTATCCCGTACGCAAGTTTACGAGTGGTTCAGGCGATTCAAATCGGGTAGAGAGACGCTGGATGATGACGAAAGATCAGGCCGTCCCAGAACCGGATTATCGGAAGAAAACATCGAAAAAGTGCGTGAATTCATCAAACATAACAAAAAAGCGTCGGTGAAAGTTATTGAAATGGAATTAGGCATTCCTCAAACAACCGCATACCGCATTTTGACCGAAGTTTTGGGCCTTAAGAAGGTTAATTCGCGGTTTGTACCACACAAACTCACCGAAGACCAAAAAGTTGATCGAATTGCGCATTGCAAAGACATTGTTAAAAGTGCTCGGCAGGATCGAAACTTCTTGAAATCGATTGTAACTGGTGACGAGACGTGGTGTTTTGAATATGAGCCCGAAACAAAGCGGCAAAGTGCTGAATGGAGAGCGCCGGATGAAGGACCACCCAAAAAAAGTCGCTTGGTGAAGTCAAAAGTTAAGGTGATGCTGATTTGTTTTTACGATTCAAAAGGAATTATCCACAAAGAATTTGTTCAGCCCGGCCAGACAGTCACTGGAGAGTTTTACTTGGGCGTCATGAAGCGTTTGCTGGCAAGAATTCGTCGTATTCGGCCCGAATATCGAGAAATCGGCAGTTGGACTCTTTTGGACGATAATGCACCATCACATCGTTCGCGACTTGTAACTGAATTTTTGGTCAAAAATCACATTATTCGTTTGCATCATCCGCCCTATTCACCAGATCTCGCTCCGTGCGATTTCTATCTGTTCCTGAAACTGCATTTGACGATGAAAGGAAAGTGGCACGCATCGATTGAAGCCATTGAGAAGGCGACGACCGCCGTCCTAAAGACCATTCCAATAAAGGACATGGAGAAGTCGTTTGACAACTTGTTGGAGCGTGCAAATATGTGTATCGATGCAGAAGGGGAATACATTGATTAATAAAAATGATTTGTTCCAAAATGTACATTGTTTTTTTGTTTTTTTAAAACGTTCGGTTTCTTTTGGAATGGAGGGTGTATATGATTAAATATGATGATCTCCCTCATATTTGATTAAGGTCTCCCTCAAATAGAAAATCAATAGTTTTCTGCATTTATTTTGAGGTAGTAACTTATAAAAGAAGACTTCAAACCGCCAGTTATTGTTGTGATGTTCAGTATAGTTTCCTGCTAATTCATGTAGCTTACAGCATTAGGAATTACTGTTAATAAGATTAAGCTGAAGTCCAGGAGGCTGTATAAAGATATTTGCAATGCCGTATTTGTAGAATATTGTTAGAATATACTTTGGATATTCCTGGATATTTCAGAAAAGTTTGAATAATTATTCTTAATTCAAATAAATCCTTGCAAGAAAGTTCACTAAATAATACATTTAGTTCTCCTAACAAATTAAAACTACCATAGAATATCTTTAATAGATTGAGAATTTATCTCTAAATATATTTCAAGAATTCATTATTGTAAGAAGGTTTTAAATACACGATTATGTAGAATATTGTTTCCATACAGTTAGACTTAGGTGTGACAAACATAATGTATGCTTTATCCGACACAATCGAAACTATTATGGGTTTTCCGTAGCTAAGCAGTGCAATTGTTAGCCTATTTTATAAGAATTATTGCCTTTGTGGGTAAAATACTATGAACAGGCTGTAGCCTTTGAGATTGTTACTAGATTTCCACCTTTAACTTGGTTTGATTAAACGAAGAAAGTACTTTATTATGGTTTTTTAAGCTATAGTAGCATACATTTTTAGTCCTGCGCGTACGAGACCAAACCTTGTCATATTATAGAGAAATGCAACTCTGACTGCTGAAGTTATTTTTGTATGTAAACTATATATTACTTGCTCAGAACGAAAATATTCCGTTTTCAGGTAACTTGTCTTGGTGGACGCTTATTATTTTGAAAATGTTAAATTTCTTCAAATATATACATACCATGATCATATTCAGTCATTTTCTATTTGCTAGTGGATTCGTTTTTCTTCTCATCTTTCTAGATATGCCGATATCCTTATTCCTGTACCTTTTGAAAGAGAACTTTTGTTTGAACAAAATTGAAAATAGTTAAATTGCATTTCGACGTTCTCTCAAGGAATACAGTATAGTAGTAGATTTCTCATCTAAACATGTGAATGATCACTTCAAACTTCCTTACAGTCTTGATTACATCTTTTTTGTTTGTTTATAAGTTTATTCATTTCTTTGTCTCCCTCTTCACTATGCTTTGTTCTTAAATGACCCTTAATCTTTAACTCGTTTCTGCATTCAATGTTCAACTTTCACAGGTATCTATTATTTCAAGTAAGATCCACTGATTATAAACATTACGCTTCACACATTTTACTAAGATTTGTGCACAATGCTTTTTACTTATGGAGCGGCAACAAACTAGGTTGCACTAAGAAAAATAATTAGAAAAAGCAGAGAGATAGACATACAGTGAGATGATAGAGAGATGAAAACATCTCACAGGATGGAAAGTGAATTAAAAAAGAGAAAGAGAGGGAAGGAAAAATGAAGTCATTTCACAGCATAGAAAATGAATTAAAATGAGAGAAAAAGAGAGAGAGAAATGGGTGAAGTCCTTTCACAACATAGAAAATGAATTTAAAAAACAGAGAAAGAGAGAAAAATAGTGTGTTAAACAATCTCCTTGAAAAACACAGATAAGTTTGAACATTTGCTTTAGGCAATAAAATTATGAAAATGATAACTATAGAATATTAATATGAGTATATGATTTTAACTTTTACTTATCAGAATGTACCGGGAGTGACAAGGGGTATTGGTGAAAGTCAGTACATAGAGTTTCAGTGATTATTTTTGGCGCAACATTAAACGGTGCAAGACCGTGCGGCATAACATTTACCACAGCAGCATTTCGCAGTATTTTCTGGCGCCTACAGGACATTGAACAAGGTAACACTAAATGGTGTAACATTTCACAAGGCATTGTATTAATGCTAACAGGAATTTACCTTACAAACAGATATTTTAATCATATACTTTTTACACATAAATAACCCTGGTTAATGCTGAGCAGTAAATAGTAAAAGTTTAAAGTAGATATAACTTGTAGTGTCACCCGTAACTTGATAAATATTAGTCTATTCTACAAAAAACAGTTTCCGTCTTTAGGAGGTAAATAAAAGAGAGAGAAAAGAGAACTTATGTGATTTTTTTCGTATAAATCACATGATGTAAAATAAAATAAAACTACTTAGTTTTTTATGATCGAAACACATGTAAAAGATAATTAGGCATGTGCAAACTTTAAAATTTAAGACTAAAAGTAGTATTTATGAAAATATAATTATCTACTAAAATGTCATGTCACAGTAGCATATATGTGCAATACCAATATTTTCTCTAAGGAGCATATGTTCAACGATTTAATATTTATCGTGTATTGTACTACTAGATCAACTTATGTTCATAATTTATTAGACATAATTATAGGAAACTTCTTAAAACCTCTAATATTATGGAAGAAGTTCAATCTTTAAACTATATATTTTATGTGATTTCCAGAATTTCAGTAATAATTTTATTATATCTGAATTCAGGAAAGACTAAGTCTTTGATATTCAATTTCTTTTATTTCAATTTGAGAAGAATATACAAAACTTTTATGTATAAAAAGTATACATGAACAGTATTTTTAGCAGCTTTAGCTTTCTTCAAAGAATCATATAAATTTTTAATGTTCATAATTATTCACTATCAGGTTCATCATTATTATCTGTTGCAATTAGTTGCTTTCTGATATCCTCCACTTTATCTATAAGTAAAGCATGCAAAGTATATTTAAAAATCTCGATATATTTACAGAAGATTCTTGTTCTAATACATAATATATTTCTAAAGGGTTAATAGAATCCCTCAACAGTCTCCATATATGTCTCGTCAAAGACATTTCTTCTGATAAAGATCGAATGACCGAATGATGTGTGCCTCGATTAGCAAATATATATAATATGACAGATCAAAGGAAAGTTTTTGTGTTCCTAATTTCCAATGGCTTCGTGAATACACTGTTAATGAATTATATTATTAATATATCGACATTAATACACATTTCCGTTTACACGAGGAGGACGACAGAGTGCGGTATATGTAAATTCAATAATATTTTTTACTCCTCACTATTATCACAAATCTCATATTCAGTGTCTGAAATAAAATAAAGTTCTATACTCGACATAGATTCACTACGAGATGCAACACAAGATGCGCACTTCTAATTGAATAATCATCATCATCACTATCTGATATAAGTACCGCTTCTAAACTTGACAACGAAACAATGCGAAAAATAGCTGGAGACAATGATTCATTTTCCGCCATGTTTTCCTCACCACTTACATCTACGAAGAAGTGTCTGTGGTTTGATAAGTCAATTGTTCTTCTTGCACTATTCATAACTAAAACCCAACTGAGCAGTAAAATTTAAAGTTTTCAAGTCTCAACTTGTTCTAATTAAATGTTGAGTCTCAAATGTCTCAACATTTAATTTTTTATCTTAAAACTCAATCATGCTAATATACTGGAAAGTTTATAATCACTAGTGTGAGAAATGGTTTTAATTTATCAAATTAAAATTTCAACTTTAAAAATTAGTAAGACTTTACTAATTTAAAACAATTATTTCACTTATTTTCTTTCTGTAAACTATTTATTTTTACTTTAACAAAGTTTAAAATATTTACTAACTATTCTTTTCTTAAAAGCTTCAAAACAAAGTTAATTTTGTGAAAATGAAATTTCAAGTTTAAGAAATAGTAAATCATTTTTACTTAATCAAAATTTTATTTCGCTTATTTTTTTTCTGTAAGCTATTTATTTTTACTTTAACACAGTTATTATTTACTAATTATTCTTTCGTTAAAAGTTTCAAAACAAAGTTAATTTTGTGATAATAAAATTTCAAAGCTTATAATTAGTAAATAATTTTTACTGAAAGAAAATCTTATTTAGCTTATTTTCTTTCTCTAGCTTATTTAATTTAGTTTAAACAGTTTTTCTTTCTCTTAAAAACTTTTAGAGAACAAAGTTTGGATTTGTAATATAAAAATTTCTACTTAAGTTATTCATTGTACTTAAACAAATCACAGTATGACTTATTTTCTTTTCACTTCAATGAAATTTTATCGAAGTTATTTTATTTTCCACTTAAAGTTTATGAAATTAAATTCATTTCAGTTGAAGAAGTTTTTATGTGATAATAATTAGATAATAGTTTAGTGAAATATTTTAGTTGAAGTTTAATAAAATGGTATAATGTATTTAAAAAATAAGATTTTAATTAAAAAAACTTGTTTTAAATTATTTATACTTGAACAAAACGTAGTATAACTTATTTTCTTTCACTTCAATGAAATTTTAACAGTCACTTATTTTCCACTTGTTTATGAAAGTAAATGTATTCGAAGAATTTTTATGTACGTAAATCATTAGAAAATATTTTAGTTAAATAAAAGTTTAGGTGAAAAGTATTTTACAAAATATTATTTTAGATAAACAAAAAGCTGTTTTAAATTATTTTTACTTCAACAACATTTTCTGTAACATATTTATTGTTTAAACAAAAGTATTTACTTAAACGTTTTCTTTTAAATAGAAATATTCCAACTTTAATATTTCATTCTTAGCAATTTATAATTTCCTGAAAAGAAAACAGATTTATGTTCTACTCATATATTTTATCTCTAAATATTTTTGCTTGAAGTATTATGATTCATGGGTAAATAAAAATCAGGTTCTATATAATTAATTTTCACAAATTTATTTAATACTCATAAAAGTACTAGTATAGTGGTGCAAATTAAATAACAAAATTACAATTTTATCTTGAACAAATCTTGCACAATTTTGAACTTCGTAAGTTTAACCAGTAGTGATGTTGCACACAATTTGTTACGACGCAACCGTTAAGTTGCTTATGTATATGTACAACACTTTAAATTAACATTAACATTAAATGAACTTAGAGAAGAACAACCTTCATCATTTTCATCTTTTACATTCTTTATTTGAAACAACTTTTGAATCCATTTAAGTTTTTCACTACCTTTACAAAAGAATACTGCATCAACTTCGCAGAGCTGTGCAATTATTCTTGGAATATGAGTTATAGTAAAACCATTTAAAGTATCCCCTGATAATCCGTGAATATTTTCAGTTAACCATTCACACTGTTTTTGATAGCCTATTGCTAATTGTACCGTTTAACAGGGACTTTTATCATACAAAGAAACATTAAAGCAGCATCAGTTGATACAATACAAAATTCACGTGCAATAAATTCATGGGATGACATTTTAAAAACTTGCATATCAATAATATATTCTCTTGAACAAAGTAAAGTTTTCACTGGAGAAAATTGTTGTTCAATAATACTTGGAATTAGTTGTGCAATAAATTCTGAATCTTGCAAAAGAATTCTACATTTCTTAACAAACATATAGAAAAAATTAAATGTCCTTGTTTCTTATGTCATAACAGCAAATATCTTATGATCGTGTACATGATTCATTAAATGCTTTGATATAACAGATCCAGCATTCCACTAATATATACACTGGTGAGTAATGTTTAACGTACATCCACTACAAGGAATTGGATTCTGTTGAAAATAAGTTTCTACTGTTTCTAATATACACGAGTCTAAAATAAGCAAAGCATTGCAAAAAGTACACTTCATCTTTTTCACACTAGCAGTTCAAATGACAAAGTGAGTGTTTTCAGTGCCACATAATATATCTTTTGAAATTAGTTTATCTCTCACCTCTACTACTTTACGTTGAAGTAAATTGTTTCGTAATCCACATTCAAAAGTCACTATTCTAAATCCGCCACTATTTTCATGTTTTGCTAAATAGGCATTATATATCTTCATAAATTAGTAGGTTTAAGCACTGCGTTCCAAATACGATCGTTCACAACTTCAATACGTTCAACATCATTCAAGCCCCAAATGAGTCAAGGATGCGCTAACTGGTTGGGAATGTTGTGGAAACAGGCTGAACAGATTATAAGCGAAATAAGGCAATTAAAATTGTCTATGGAGTTCCAAATACAAAGTTCTTCAATAATATTAATCCCACACTGACAAGACGGACGGACAAGACGGTTTTCCATCATTTTTAGAAGAAACAGTTTCAACAGCTTGAGGGTTTAATTCATTGAATTTTTCAGTTAATGAAGATTCACTCTGGAAATCACCATCAGAGAAAACAAAGTTTGATTCACAAATTTTTTCCCAGTCTGGGAAGCACTTTTTGCATTTCTTGAAAGAACAAAATTTGATTCACTCTGGGAATCACGGTTCACAGTTACTGAAGATTGAATAGGACAATCAAAACTAGTCACTAAGGAAGGACTAGAAGAGCTATTTTCAATATGCAGCTAAGTTAAGGTGGCACGTTCGGCTTTCTTCACCTCACAAATAAACTGTATGATGAACAAGTCTCATCACACTACAATAAGCTTTGCGAAGACATGATAAACTGAGATTGTTTTACCTGCTAGTGTTAGAAGTCAATTTCTGCAGCTGGTGGTGGAAACCAATCCACTTTTTACTACCCTTTGCCAATGAAAGGTCACTTCCACTTTTAGGCGAAAAAGTATCAGCCACATCATGAACTTCACTTTTAAATTTCGATAATGACAAGACAGCACGTTCAGGCTTTTTATGTATAAGAAAAATCTGTCTTTTAATGGACCACATTAAACTTCGTAAACCATTCAGCTTTTTAGTTTAAAATAATATTGATGAAGCACTAGAATCACTTTCTGTTTTACATGGAGGAAAAATATCAGTCACATCGTAAATTCACCTTCAAACTTTGCCAATAACAAGGCAACGCGTTTCGCTGTTTGCTCTGTAATAATAAATATGTCCTTAAGCGGACCACATCAAGCTTTGCTAATTCATCTTGAACTATCAGTAAAATAAAAATACATCTTTCACAAAGGACTGTAGGTGGATATGACCAGTTACAAGCTTTTTAGTCATGTGCACCAAATTTGTCCTTTATGATTAGTTTTTATGTAGTTTCACTATTTTGCTTCCCAATAGAAAACGAAGTCCATATTCAAACTTTGCTTTATTAGATCCAGGATGAATATTTACATAACAAATAAATATTTCATCTATATTTTTTAATTTAATAACACTCGATAAACACTATCATTCAAAAACCGAAGAAGGTTCTCTTCACTTAATTTTATTAAACGAAATAAATATCCCGTACACTCATGTTCAGTTTCCTTCTTGTTCCAAAACGCACTTGCGGAACAAAGCTGAATGTCTTTAGTGTTCCAAATATATAATTTATATTTATAATTTAAATATTATTGATATAAAAAACACAATATTCATTATCAGTCTATATGTGCCTCTCGTAATAATCTGGTTCTGCAATAACGTCTTTCTCAATTAATTTTGTCTTTACTTTATCCACTCTGAGTAAAAGTAAACTGCGAAGGAAATATTAAACAATTTCAACACTATTAAAATGTATCTATTTCGAAAGATAACCTGATAAATATGAAAAAATATCACAGCATCCATTATCAGTCTATATGTGCGTCTCCCGAAAGATCTTTCGTCATCTACAGATCGTGTAACACAACGGTCTCTGGCGATTGCGTACATTATAGAAACATTCAGCACACAATAAGGGGCAATTGTTTTATATTTCAAAAATATTGTTTTATATTTTATATTTCGATAGCTTCTAAAATACACTGATCACCAATCGTGTAATTCAGACATCTTCAAAAATTTTCAATTTCACTAGAACTCATTGTGGTAGATGAAACTTCACTGTTCTGCACACCACTATCAGTTTCCTCATAAGTAAAAGTACAATATACTTCATCATTGTTTGAACTAAATTCTACCTCCAAGCTTGAAATAGATGCAGTACGTAAAATACGGGGAAATAAGCCTCCATTTTCCGTGAACGATCCATTGCCTTCATCCTCGTAAAATGCATGATACTCTTACTAGTGTCTAATATCATAGCAAGATCACAATTATGCTAAAAAATAAAAGTAAATCAAGTTTACACGTTATGAACTATTTTCTGAGTGACAAGATTCAACTGGTTCCGTAACCACCTGCTATCATGAAAGAATGCGTAGAAACAAGTTCTACTACGTTCACGGGCATAACAATGGAACAAATAAAATTAAAAAAACACCTGCACAGTTAAATTCTTAGAAGCATGTGTTAACACGCTCCGAGCATCAAAAGAAGCGAAACAGTATGTTCAATCTTGCTTCGCGTCGACCCTTTATTAAAGTAAGAAAAATGTCATTCAACTGGCGCCGCAAAAGAATTCTTGCGAACATTTTCACACACGAATTCCAAAATAGCCTGGGCATGTTTTGCCACGTTCCCCTGGGCATCACAGGTGCAAAGCAAAAAAAAAACTCCACGCCGGCCCATTTCAAAGAAACAACTCTAGGCATGCGCTAATCGTAACCACCTAAACATTAAACATTAGTTTTGTAAGTGGTCTTCGTCAGTAAAGTCAAGAAAAAAATATATTCTGCACTTTGACTGCGAATATACCAGCATTCTCCTCCAAAATAAAATCATGATTCCTACCCCAAAACTAAATCTAATTCCCTTAATAAAAATCCATATGCTACCGCCTTATACGGTTTTCACGGGCGCTTCACACCGGGTTTTGCAGGCACAGAGCGACCGATCGGCAAATGGCGGCGGGCGACAACATGGCGGTTCCGGATGAAAATTAAAAATAATCATAATAAAAATAATAATTCATTGTTTATCACATATCTCGTCTTTTATTACATATACAACCTTCTAGGTTCTAGGGTACCTCCCCTTACTCCTCTACAATACCTCATACGAAATGCAGCATCCCATTTCTATGGTTAAGGCTACAAACCGGTTTGAAATTGAAAGGAATGCTTTCCTCTACTACTTCTGGGGTCCATACTTTTGGACTCAGCCCGTAAATACGTCTCTGGTTGCAAGCAGAAAATTAAAACATTGATACGCAAGTATATTTTGTTGTATAATTTTATAACAATCTGCTATTATACTTTGATTAGACCTGTGAATTCTTAGGCAAAAAGTAAACTGTGACATAAGGTTGGAAAACATAAAATACTAAGGATATTTATGGAATTCAAACCCACGACATGGGAGTGGCTATGCAACATAAACACTTTGACCATGTTAACAACACTGAGGAAACTGCAATTCAGCTGAGTTCTTCCACTTCTGCGTTTACATAAAACCTTTCCGTCTTTTTGCCTTCTAAATATTTGTGCTTAATTTGGAATGTTTTTACAATGACATTATGCTACATGAACCTTACAAGTAGAGAAACTCTAATTGAAATCCGAGATGACAAAGAGACGTCTTCTGTTTGTAAGTGTTCCTTTAATTAAATGATTTCTAACCAGGGCAACGCATACTCCCTCGTATACCAAGCAAGGTATTTACAGGTACGATAAATAAAATGAATAATTCCAGAAAAAGGCACATCAACAGTGTAAAATAACACACAAGTCAAAGGTTTGTGAAATTAATTGTAAGGTTTAAAATTGGAATCATGTTACCATGGGAAGAGATATTAGAGTAAAATCTCAATATGGCTAGAGCGTTTCACGTAGTCCGTATTATATATATGGCTGAAACATTTAGTTAAGAAAGACCCTGCATCATTATGTCAAATTTGGAAGGAATTGAATTGAATTTTATAGATGGCCTTTAGGCATCTAAGGCTAAGGCCAAAGTGTGGCAGAAATAGGTTTATTAGTTCCGATATCATGTCTCAATATTGTGACCTTACGACGCAATCATACCTCAATAGCTAATTGAGTCTTTGATAGAAACAGTAAATATTTCTAATTTAATTAAAATCTTAAAGGTGCACTCTATCGTTGTGCCAATTTTAAATTGAAACAGTTAGATCGTTTCCACACGACGGGACGGATGAATATGTCACCAACATGGAAATGACAATTAGTATGAAATTTTGTACGCTTGAAATTGAAGTTGGAGTCGGTTCAATCGTTTCCAAGGTATGCTTGAATATGTTTATAATAACTGGATATCATTACTATAGGAATTGTAATTATTTAAGATTTCTAACATGGATAACACCTTAAAGATAATTCCCTACATCATCACATCCAAGTTTAGAGAGATTTGATGTAACCACTGGTAAATTATACACGGATGAAAGCCTTGTTAGTATGAAAACATAAATTATATTAAAATTCTAACACCGATAAACATGCAGCCCCTTCTCATGAACATTCAAATTTTCGTTGGTCAATTTACTACCGTATTACAGGTAAATGTATTGGTTAGAGTCTCGTTACCACGGAAACGCTGCTCAGATTAAAATTTTAATAAAGAAACATTACATAGCCTAATTCACACAGTCATTATACCGAATTTAATTGTAATCAATTTAGTCGTTTTATTGTTTAATTTGTTTAGTAACGTGATTGACGGACTCTTTGGTGAGTTCTAAAAATATAACTAAATAACTCTATGGTAAGATAAGATAAAATGAATAGAATGGGCGGTAACAGCACTATGGATTACGCCCTTCCCGATACGGGGAATGCCCCCTATCTTTGTGACGTCTAAACATTGCTGTTAATTAACTAAAATTATAAAATCATATAATAGCTGAAGGTGTAAAGTGTTTTCAGAAAAAGAAAATCGTGCTAAAAACTAAAGATGTGTAGAGTCTTTAGCATAACAAGTTAAAAACGTGAAGGCTGTAAATGGGCCTTCACAAAAATAATACTACATAAAACTTAACAGCTAAACAACACAATCATCTCAAATAGACGGAGATAAACTTGTCTCTTGAACAAACATAAGAACTCTTCGCAATATAGCTGATTCATCCCCTAACAATGACGCATTGTCATTGGGGGATGGGATAACGTTGTCTGAGATGATTATATCCCGGACAATCTAAAAGGACGTGACGAATACTTAAAATTCCATTGCATTCACTACAGTGCGGAGGGTCAGAACGTCGCAACAGATATTCATGAGTCATGCGTCTGTGCCCTATACGTAAACGACATAAAAGTACTTCCTCACGCCTACTACATCGGCAAGAGGATTTCCATAGAGCGACGGTTACTTTAATTTGTTTCAATTTATTAACAGCAACGTCTTCAACATGTCCTGAAATGGAACATGTTGGATATCAATGTTAACTCCTAAAGAGGCCTCACGTGCAGTTTGGTCTGCCAATTCATTACCATGGATGCCAACATGACTGGGTATCCAGGAAAAGACAACCTCACCACCGGCAGAGCATATGGCGTGTGTCTTACATATGATATCTTGCACGAGCGGATATTTAGAATACATATTTTCGAGGCTTTGAACAACACTGAGCGAATCTATACAGACAAGGATGCGATTGAAACCACGAACAAGACTAAAATTCAAAGCCTTAAAACGAGCATATAGCTCAGCAGTAAAAATACTGGCTTTGGTATTAAGACAAAATTGGCGGGCTTCCCCATCTACAACAAACGCGCATCCAACAGATTCATCTGATTTGGATCCATCGGTAAAATAGAGATAAAATTCGGGTATTGACTCTGGATCTCACGAAAACGCTGCTGGAATTCAACCATGGATGTCTCCGATTTCTTTAGGCTGGATAAAGAGATATCAATCTGTGGGCGGGCAAGGGTCCACGGGGGACGAAGACTAAAACGGACAGGGCAGACAGTTGGGCGGTCTGCATTCAGATTCTCCAACAACTCTGATGCTCGGATGCCAAGTGGTCGGGTAGCGTGACCACGGCGTTTATATAGGGCTCGTTGGACTAAGGTATGTGCTGGGTAGCCTGCTAAAGATAGTTCAGTACATGGTATATCCTATGGATCTGGAGCGGTGGTTCAGCGGCATCAACACAAAGACTGGTGACAGGACTTGTGCGATACGCGCCACTGGAGAGTAGGATTCCTGCATGATGGACGCTGTCAAGTGTATGTAAAGCAGAAAATCGTATAGAGGAATATGCTTGACAACTATAAGGAAGTTTCGATAAAATGAGTGCGCGATAAAGATGCAACAAGGTTGTACGATCAGTACCCCAACTGGGATGACTTAAAACACGTAACAAATTCTGAGCTCTGGTACAGGAAATTTAAAGGTACTCTGGTACTAGGCATGTGGCGTTGTTTCGTGTTTCTGTAGTGGTTTGCATTTGCTTCGTTTTTATTTGTTTAGCCATAGCTCCCTTGCTTGTTTTCGTTCCACAAATTGCTTAATGCATTCTTCATCAAAACAAGGATTGTTTTTCTGTCGTTTCTTCTTACCTACATGTTCTTTTGCTGGGCCCTTCACAGTGTCATAAATTGCCTCTCACATATTATTCACATGAATTTTATTATTATTTCTAATGTCATCTGCTCGAGTCAGTTAATGCTTCGAACCAATTTAAGATTTCGAGTTGGTAATGTGCCTTTACGCCCGGGTTATCTAATAATTTTACTTCGAATCTCCGCTGTTTTGATCCTTTGGTCATCCTGTTCGCGATGCATAACTTTTTCCTTACTTTTGCATAACTTTTTCCTCACTATTGTTATCAGTAACTGATGGTCGGGGTCCCCTTCTCTCCTCTGTAAGCCCTAAAGTCCATTATGTTGATATATCTTCGTCTATCTGCTTATACACGATCGATCTGTTTGTATGTTTTACCATCCAGAGATGTCCATGTGTATTTGTGTATATCTTTGTGTTCAAAGTACGTTCTCTTTACTACTAGATCTTTCGATAACGCGATAGTCGTTCTTCATTTCTGTTGCTCTCTTCGTGAAAATTTCATTTGACTATAGAAGGTCTAAAACTTTCCCCTGCCTACTTTCGAGTTGAATCACTCAAGGTAATTTTCGCAAAATACTTCGATAATTGGCCAAAAACCTATCTAGCTCATAGTAAAATGTACCTTTGTCGTTATCATCAGCTCTCTCAGTCGGAGCATAGCCATTTATTAAAACTGTGTTGCACCATCGAGTGCGTATCGTAATTTAGGATAGTCGTTCGTTTATGAACTCTACATTCTGAACTGCTGGAACGGTGCTGTTCTTAATGAGGAATCCCGCTCCATGATTGTGTGATTGAGTTTCCCGTAGTAGAAAGTGTATTTACCCTGTCGAATGCTATCTTGACCCTCCCACCTGACTTCCCGTATCGCTAGTATGTCCATCCCGTACTTCTCAGTCTCGCGTACTACTTTTCTGAAGAGGGCCCTTTTGGTATAAAGTCTGTACGTTCCACGTTCCAATCCTAATGTGGTTCTTATTCTTGGATCATCCTGAAGCAGCCCTCGCCCGGAGTTCCAAATGGGGGACCAGTTTAGCTCCGGAATATTTTACCCCAGGAGGAACAATAGAATCCTTTGTTACTATTTCTTGATATGATTTAGCGGTGTAGAGTTCTAAGTATGTAGAAGATAAATAATAGAAAACGAGTGCTTTAACTTTCAGGTAGTAATAACAATTGACTTCTTACAAGAGACCCTTACGAACCAAGTTCCGGAGAAATTCACCAGACTTGGGCCAAAAGAGAGGGCAGGGAGGTAGAGGATGAGAACATGTCTCTCGGAACAGAAGTGTGACAGGCAGGAGAACGGATTAAGAGCCAAGGGTCAAAAGGACAGGAGATACAGACAGCAGCTGTCCCGTGCATTTCTTGACCTGAAAAGACAGGGAGTCTCTTCTGTCTCCAGTCCACTTCTCACTTTCTCACCGCCCTCCTCTCTTTTCTCGTTCAGTTTACTTGGACACGTAAGCTAAATAGTAAGGACGTCTCTCTCTCTCTCTGTTCCTCTTCTATGTCTAGAAATATATGTATGGAATGACATAATAGAATCGATTTGGAATTCTGATAAACTGCTGTACAATCGCTTGATAGAGATTCTAATGTTTTGTGATTCTCTTTCTGTCGTTTACTCATCAGTTTTCGGCACCACTGTTTAGAAACATGATCAGGAATGCATTGTACAGGTCAGGATATCTGGACGCAGAACCGGATCCATTCCAGACGCCGATGCAGTACTACTGTGACACTGTTGACCTTTGTTCATCAGATCAGTGCAGTGCGTTTTCATTCATGTGTGCTCATTGTTCAACGTTCAAACATGTTCTGTCTGAACCAGCTGCTCATTGAACGTTTCCATATAAATTGCACTTAACTTGATTTTCCTGATAATGTACCGTTGTATTTTTTGCTTCTGATGTATTTCTTAATAATAACTGCTTTGTACACGAACAAATTGTTTTTATTTGTTTCTCTGAATTTTATATACAAAGATGCATGTTCATATCACTCGCCCCTATTTAGCTCCGAGTCTAATAATCCATCGAATGCGTATAGTCTGGTCGGTCGATCCGAAACTTGGTTCGTAAAGTTTCCTTGTTAGTAGTAGAGTCAAGGAGCAATTCTAGAAGGAGTTCGAACACTTTTAACTTGTTTAAGTTTCCAAATTGAATGTTCCGTCAATTTTGATTGTAAAAAGCATCAAAGGTTTATGTACGGTATAAAAACATTGAAAATTTACCGTAGCAATAAATTACGCAAGAAAAGTTGTGCAGACTTAAGTCATTTCATACTCGTATTATTTATAGTTTGTACAGGGCACAGAGGAGAACTTACTCTCACGACAATAGCATTATTTTGTGATCCTCACTTAGGTGGCCCTCCCACCTTAAGTTTTGTGTTTTGGGTGATGACTGAAACAGTGTATTACTTGGCCATATACAATTATACAGCTATGTGTCAAGATTATTTTATCAAAATCACAGATGGTCCAGTTAGTAACCCACATCCTATGATGTAAACAGAACACTATACCGGAACTAACCTCTTAGAATAAGATTTCTCAGTTAATTCTCTTAGCCATAAAAGCATTTGAACTAGATAACTTGACAAAACGGACAGTCACTGTATTTCACTTCATCGAATCAAGCATTATCAGATGAATTAAAAGACGACGTTCAAAATTACAAACTACGATTTGGTCCGCCTTTTACTTTCATATCACTAACATGTATTCTAGTTTTAATGTAAGTTGTTTTCATTTATCTTTTAGTTCTCTGGACGAATCTAGATTGAATGAAATGGAAATATAGTGAAATTGCTCTTATCAATATGTCCAGGTAAACTTTTTATTTTCTTACTGTTATTTTGTGCCCAATTTGCTCATTCCTGTAATTGTTTAATTTTTTTTTTGTGTAAAGTTGAAGTGGCAATTTTTCCTTAACAGGAGATTACTTTTCTTTCTTTTAAAAACATGATAAATAATTGAGAATTCAGAACATTAGTCACTGCCGTTTGAAGTGTAGACACAACCCTTGATGAAATTTACAAGATTAATAAAATTGCAGGTTTAACTCAGAGGAAATCAATTGTAAAAGGTGCTCTTATAAAAAAGAAGTCCAAAAAAAAATTCTTTCAAGCATTACACTTGCTATTTATTGATTTGAACATTTTATATATTACATTTATTGGGCTCTTTAACACTTTGAAATTTAACAAATTGTATTACACTGTTCATGGAATGTTAATACACAACAAGTATATTAATACATGGAATATCAAGTTATATTTTTCATTTTCTTAAAATATAAGCTATTATAGCTATTATCTCACTACCAAAGTATAGAAGAGGTTATACAACGGAAACAAGTGTCAGCTGATAGCTATATTCGTAAATCGAACTTCAAATTTATAGGATGAAAATTGCACATGACACGTTGTATGAAAGTTATTATTTGCTCAAATTTTCTCTATGGATCTTTGTTTTACTGCATTAATCTGAATCTAAGATTAAAGTAAAGAGGGAAAAGACTTTGGGTTGCTCATTGTTTGTATCATAGGTTACTATCTGACTTCAAGTTTGAAATTGGAAATCAAGATCAGTTATGTTTATGCAGTATCTTCTATGAAGTTTCTTTGATGAACAGACTTTAAAGGAACAACAGCTGACAACTTTGAAGAACAGGCTGACAACAAAATGGATACACAATTATTGAAAAACATTAAAATTTGAATGGGAAGATTACGTAATTAATTGTGGGGGCACCCCGTGTATCACTTTGTGCGGTATGCCGAAAATGATGGCAGCCTGAGCCAAAGTAGTCTAAAAGCCACAAATAAAATCAAATTCACTAAGACAAATTATGGTGTAATATTCCAGTGGTATGGGAGACAATTCCTGTCCAAGTATATCCTTTATTATGATAGGGAGATCCTACTACACTCTTATCATTCCAGTAAACCCCATTTCGTCCAACAGGACAGAAGTTGAGGATTAGATAAAAATGGGAGAAGTTTTAGGGTCATATTTATGAACACTCCCAAGAGGTGGGTAGTTCCCAGGAGCATTGAAATTATATGCTCCTGGGAGCCACCCACATCTTCGGAGTGATTCATAAATATGCCTCTTAATTCCCTGTAATATTCCAAAAAATAGTATACGATCAATTCCAGTATGAGCGGAGACTGCTTTATTATATATTTAGATTAGCCATTGTTACCAAGGAAATTTAAGCGTATCATTGACCACACTTGATCTCCAAATACGCCCAGATAAGCATTAGCTGTCGTGAAACCATTGGCTTTGATAAGAGGGTACAAACCTATCCAGTGAAAGACAAACCCAGGTTAAAACAACCTTGTAATGTGACAGCAAAATAGCAAGAACTCTGCAGTCTGCCGTTCCGCATAATCCTAGATTATGATCACAGTGGAATTGTATATAATAACGAATCGTCGAAGAACCTATTTCAACCACAGCTTATCATTGATGATTCTTTTCTCAGTCTGCTACTTTCTTCCTAAGTTTCAAAGTCATCAACCGGATCATTGGACGACTGTTCACACTAGTCTGAGGGAGTCTGCGTTGAACAGTTCATACACATAAAGGTCGGTCTACGCTGTTGCTGAAAGCAGCTGTTATTTCAACTACAGATGCATGTCGCTTATGGCGAGCAGACCGAACTGGATACATTAGATTCGTATTCTACACTGTTACCTGTCACGTGATGCTCATTGTTTTGTGTTGTTTTCCATTAAAATTAGACAGGAAACATAATCTTCGCCAACACACTTGTCTATTGTGAAATGCTGCGTAGAAAGGCCCACTAAATTATTACACATCCTACAGCCAATAGAACAAGCCACAAACTAGTCAGAAACTTGTATTTGACCACATTAACCCACCACCTGACTCTGTGTTGCAAGGCGAGGCCACTTCTAGGCTCCACCTTAGCGGTATATTAAACATTATCGCTTTCTGAGAGCGTGGTTTCAGGTTCATTGAACGGAGTACTTGCCAACATATTTTAACATAAAACTGTAAATCCTTTCTCAGAAATTCACAATTGGAGCCGTGAGATTTCTGAAATTTTATATCGAACATCGAATTCGGTAGCAAATAAAAGAGCAGTTGAATATCGATCATTCCATACCACTCACATATTAAATCGTTGAAAATGGAATGTCAGTCGTATTAAATAATTAGCCGAAAATTACGTAACGATAGTATAAATTGGAAAGCGAATATCGCTCACACAAAGGATGGTATCAAAAATAGACAATATTGTAATTAACAATCGAATCTAGTTGGAAATTGAAGAGCGATTACATCGAAAGATGAATCAATATCTATAGTCGATATATCGATTTTGTTTGATATTGATTAATATGTATTGCATTACCTATCGATTTGTCTATCAATATACCGAAAAATCACATTGTTCTATTAACAAGCTTATTTAAGGTGTTAACAACAACTCAAACAAACGGCACCAAGTATCATGAGTAAATGGGTAAGTCTACTGAACAAACGCATTCTATTCCATTCAGATATTCCTTTGTATCGATCACATACAAAAATTACAATAGACATAGTCCTAAAAGTGTCAAGGACTGCAAAGTCCAATCTTCAGATTTTTCTAGATATTGCCCATCTAAAGCTTGTGGCGTATTGCAGCTCAACGAACTTTCAGATATATTCGCAATATTTGAACTTTCATGCAACAGCGTAACATCATTTTGATGAAACCTAAGCAATGGAATCAGGTAACAATCACATCGTAGAGTTTTGCTATTCATATACATACTAACCTGGGATTGGATATCTTCAGTAATGGGTTGAATTTCTGTCTCTTTCAAAATAATTGAAGATACATTGTTAAAGCTCAGGTCAATAGCCAATTTTTTGGATTTGTATACAAAATCAATGGTCGTAAGATTGCTTATCATATTGTGAGAAATGTTAAGGGTTTCTATGTTTTCCCAGGATCTGAGAACT
Source organism: Lepisma saccharinum (assembly GCA_022664845.1). Classification (NCBI taxonomy): domain Eukaryota; kingdom Metazoa; phylum Arthropoda; class Insecta; order Zygentoma; family Lepismatidae; genus Lepisma; species Lepisma saccharinum. The sequence continues at coordinate 12,358 of JAGDQP010006235.1, read as the reverse complement.
TCATAGATCGCTTCTTCACCTGTATTTGATAAGTCTACATGCTTAGCTGATGGTACAATTAAAACATACGGAAAATGCGACACTTCATAAATATATGTCGGATAGGGAACGCTGAAAATCACATGAAAACCTATAACTAATTCATCGTTGTTACCCAAGTATAGTACTTCCAATTTAGGTAAGAAGTCTCTTATGTGAAAAAAGTCGAGTTGATTGTAAGATACGTCCAGTTCCTTAATTTCTTTAGATGCCTGTATGTAATCTGTATCCCACAACTCGATGTAATTGTGACTTAAATTAAGTTTCTGAATGCTTTTAAGGGGCAACAAAATTAGAGACACATTTGTGATGTTATTGTGACTTAGATCAAGAGACGTTAGTTTACTTAAGTCTTTGAAAGTTGCAGCATCCACATGATTTATTCTATTATAACCTAAATCCAGAGTTTGTAATTCTGTTAGATTTTCAAATAAATTTCTTTCAATCAATGTGAAGTTATTATATTTAAATGAAAGCAAGTGCAAGTTTTTATTCTGCAATATTTCTGGTTGGATGTTCGAAATTTCATTACCATCAAGATATAGTGTTTCTAGATGTATACACTCTCGAAGAAAATTAGGTGGTAAAACATGAATAGAATTTTGTCCTAAATCGAGAGTTACTAAATTGATTGCTTCTTCCAGAACTTGCAGCAAATCATAAGATATATTGTAAATACCACAGTTTCTTAATTCTAACACAAGAAGTGAAGAAATATTGAGGAAAGTAGTTTGGTTTACAACTAAAGGAATGCTATTATGCGATAACGAAACCGATGTTAAAGTAGGAGGATAAATAACATTCTCTGTTAGTCTAAGGTTATTTCTTGAAATATCAAATTCAACAAGCAAAGGAAACATTTCTGAAATATTTGGTTCGAAGGTATATATTTTGTTTGATTTTATATTTAGGAAACGAACATTGTTTAAACCTGCAAATGCATTCTTAGTTAATCCACTAATTTGATTGTTTTCCAATATTAGTTCCTGTAAATGTAACAAATTACTGAAAATATTGTCTGGTAAATCTTGAATTACATTATCACGAATATCCAACATTCTTAAGCTAATTAACCCTTTAAACAAATTCGGCCCCATGTAGCTTAGTTTGTTTCCTGCCAGAGATAATATTTGTAGTGAATTTAAATTTCTAAATATGTCTTCTGGTAGGTGAGTAAACCCATTTTTACTTAAATTCAATTTTAATAAGAGATCTGTGTGCTCAAAGAAATTGCTCGGAAGTGTTGAACAGTTTGAGTAACTCATCAACATAATTTTTAAGGACTTTGGTAGCAATCTACTGGGTAAATCTGCCACCTTATGGTACAAAATGTTGAGGGAAAAGAGCACGTTCAATTCAGACAAGGTCTCATTTTCAAATTTCAAATTATAATTTGTGTCACCATATAAATATATTGTTAACAACGCGCCAGTAATCCCAGGAAATGATTTCATAGCCTCTTTGAATTCTTTAATGAACCTATCATTTATATTACAATTCTTGATTTCAACTTGGAAAAACTTAGAAGCCTTTACTGTAGCAAATAGATCTTTAGGAATTCTTATTTCCGAGGGATTAAGACAATTAAAATCAATGGTTGACTTGCTTAAAAGATTCCTGAATTCCGTTACATTTATGTAAAAATTATCACAATATATTAAAGAGTACTGAACTGACTGATAGAATTGACAACTGGTTTGAATAGAATATTTTACTTCAGATTCTGAACTGTATTGTGCATCCTGATCAAACACACGATCTACTACAAAAACTGCATACACTAGGAAACATAAAAGATAGTATGCCATTGCAGAGCGTTTCTGTCTAAATTATACAATCTTGAAATATGACCTAAATATGTTATTGATCATTATTTTGTATCGATTGAAACCATATATTGGAGATATATTCCTAAATTCTAGTTTGAACAGTTCATTTTATTCTTGATCATCTAAATAATAGTTACCTGTAGCCTCTGCTGAAATTCGTTAGACATAAACTCAAGAAATAGTGTGTAGTTTCCACGTTAAAATGATAATAGTTTAGATATTTTTCATGGTTTCTGGTATTCTTGTACTTGTTATTATTTCGTGTGATTTGATAAAATTGTAACAACCATGGTAGAAACATTAACTGCAATTCACAATGATATAATGAGGATCGATCATGAGTTCGTACTTTTAAACAACGCCATATATAGACGATAAAGGAGCAAGTGATTGGAAATGTAAATTTGACACTTAAACACGAAAAAAATAACACAGCCTCTGCTTACTCGCTGAAAGATTTCTACCCGTTGTTATGAAATATAACTAATATAGTTCATGATATCTTCTCAAATAACATTTGGATATACCGACAATTGTCAGAACTTGTTTTCACGTTACACTAATCACTATATGCACTTTACAAACGAATCTGGTTCTATAATTATTAAGAATGTTTCCTCCTACCAGAATAGGTGAATGTTTGCTCTTTTTGTTACTAATATGTTTTTCTTACGATTGGAAATGCCAACATTCAAAGAAAATAAACTCTGATGACAATGGTTGAGTTTAAATTGTTGTGCTCCAGGTTCTTGTGAATGAAGCAATTTCACACCCTGAAACGAGAAAAGAATAGTATCAGGATCTGTCGTTCCTTGTGTTATTCTTGAATTCAGTTCTTTAATTATCAATCAATTTGTCAATTGATCTCATAACGATTTTTGAAAGTTCTTAACAATCGTAATCAGAATATCAATAAGAGAAAGATGGCGAATATAACACATTTCGTTTGTGTGGTTAAAATAATTTTAATACTTTTTATCTTCTTTCCATTTGTCTGCTTTTTGTATAAACATCTCCTCAGTTTCCTTTCATGGTTTTATGCTTTTCGCTTTTACCAACTATATTTCTATGGATTTCAATAATTCATTCAAGTAATCTTTCATGCTCTTCAATACGTGGTGTATGATCTAGAAACTTATGTTAATCTAGAAAACTATTTACTATTCTTCCCAATTTGATTAAACAATTGGTTTACAAACTGTTCTTGGTATACATTAAATCAGATTGGTGATAGATTAAACTCGTTACTTTCCAGTTATCTATTAAGATAACTTCTGTTTCAGTGGTTCCTTCTTAGAACTTGAAGTATCTCTTTCCTTTCCTAGCTTTGACAGAAAAAGGCGATATTTTTTCAACGTAACCTAACTGCTTTACATATAATGTCTGTTCCTTTGCTAACAGTCTAGAAGCAAGAGTCATTAACTTCGGATTAGTCCTTAAAAGGTTAGGCAGGTTCCAGCTTCCTCACGTCAGCCTTCCTAACACACTACGAGATGGGCAATCACGTATGTAATAGGATATGACATCATACAATTTCATTGAGATACATTGAAATATTTCGCATTCTAATTTCTAATTGAGTTATCGGAATGAAATAAACGATTATTTGCTCAGCATGGCAGGTGTATCACGTGATACAGCTTTCCGTCGTCATCTTAGTATATGATGAGATTTCAATATCTCCCGTTTCACTAGGTGTATCAAGCTGAAATAAACAATGTCTAGCTGAGAATAGAACAGCTAACTTCAAATTACAATCACGAAAGCGATAGGATCTTATCTCACAAGGAGAGTCGGTTAATTGTAAAACTTATTTTCGATTCATAATTTTTGTAATGAAAGATCATGATGTGAGTTTTAATTTGGCTTAGCACCAAGATACACTTCTTCGCCGTTGCCAAGAAAATTCGGCGTAGGACATATTGAGTTTTCTATATATTATTTATTTATTAACTATCCAAATAAAGCTCAGGCCATTTTATATTGGACAAGATAACAATGCTCAACAAACAAAACAAAATGACAACAAACAACAAAGAAAAGAAATAACAATAAACTAGACATTAGAAGCAATACAGAGCTAAATAAAACTTAAACTATACATTCAGTCGTTCAGTAACATCCTCAAATACGCATTGTAACTGGTAGTAATGTCCAGTTTACTAGCCAGTTAGTTGAATTGGGAGGGTAATCCTTGGGTGTGGACGAGCAAAGTAGTGTTTGGATCTTGTACTCCGCGTAGGCATTTTGAAATATAAGTTTGATAATAGTTCGTCACATCTGATTTGTCCATTTACGACTTTAAAGAGAAACTTGAAATGGGCCACTTTACGACGATATTCTGGAGATTCAATATTCAATGCTTCAAGTAATGATTTTCTGTGCAAGTTGTGAATAGTGGGAACTCTAAATCTAACAATTGCTAGGAAGAAGTTTAAAACTCTCTCCAACTTAGAAAGCACTGTAGGGGTAGATATACGGGTGAGCAGTACTCCAGTGAAGGGGAAACGTAAGTTTTGTAGTATAGAGATAAAGCCTGAAGATTTCTGATCTCGACGTATCTATACAATAATACAAGGAAACGCATAGCTTTTTTAGTTGTGGCAACAAGATGCTCTTCGAAGCTTAGTTTCGAATCTATGATAACTCCAAGGTCATTATGACTATTAGTTTGCTTACTAATAGTGTCTCCAATAACATAGGTGCTGTGAAAGACATTTTTCTTCGACGAGTTCGTGAGAGAGACACATTTTACCCGATTTATTTTTAAATCCCACTGTTCACACCAAGAAAAAAATGCGTTAATATCAAGTTGGAGCCCAGTCACATCACTAGTGTTGTTAATTTCACGGAACACTTTACAATCTTCCGCGAATAGAAGTAACTTAGAATTATAGTGTTCGAACAATTCAGCAAGATCGTCCATATACAGAACAAAACGTAACGGCCCTAAAACGGACCCCTGTGGAACACCAGATAGGACAGGCAACCAATCGGAATTAATGCCATCCAATATCACTCGCTGACGTCGATTGGATAAATAACTTCGTAGCAGGGCGAGAAGAGAGCCAGTAATGTTAAATGTAGTTGATAATTTATACAGCAGAATTTCATGATTTATTGAATCAAAAACTTTTTTAAGATCAAAGAAAATTACATCCAGTTGAGAGTTATGAGCAAACGCTTCAACAGCATGAGTTTTTAGGGCTGCCAGATTAGTTAAACATGATGTACCAGGAAGGAACCCGTGTTGAGACTGATGAATATATGGAATAGTCAAAGTCAGGAGACGATGCTTGATGATCTTTTCACAAAGAATGGATAGTGTTGGAAGAAAGGAAATAGGTCGATATAAATAAATATTAAAATGTTTATACTTACAAGCACATACACTGGAGGGGCAGAAAAGATATATATATATATATATATATATATATATATATATATATATTCTCCCGTCATGATTAGAATATCAAAGTATGTGCATATGCAAATTTTAGCCACTCGAGCTCAATTACTTTGCGAGATATCGATGATAAAAAAGTCAAATTCTGTATGTGGAAAGTGATAAAAAAGTGTGGAAATATTCTTATGTTTTTAAAGTGGTTAAAGGAATAGAAGCCAAATACACAGTAATGGGTACTGGGTGGAAAGCGCTACCTGGTGGAGGGTATGTTCCTCATGGCCCCCATCTTGAAGTCCGCTATTTTGAACCTCGATTGGTTTTTTTAAGTGGAAAGGGGGTCGTATAATATGTCATTCTGAGCTAGAATTTAACGAGAAATACGTTTCTGAAGTCAGCTTTGCTTTAAATGTATTATTGTGAGAGAAAAAAACAGGTGGAGTTAGTTTGGGGTATTGATGCAATAGCCTGAAAACACCCATTTCGTGTTGAAATTACGGAATAAATAAAACCCAAATTAATACAAATCCATATCGATAGGATACTATACCCAGGAACAATTTGTATGTATTTGGGTTTCATTTCCTTTATATTTCAAAACGAAATGGGCGCTTTCAGGTTATTGTATCAATAAATTAACATTTAAGAAAATCAATCGAGATTCAATATGGTGGATTTCAAGATGGAGGCCATAAAGAACATATCTTTCAGCCGGTAGCGCTTTGCATCCAGTACCCATTACTGTATATTTGACTTCCATTGTTTTTACCAATTTAAGAATATAAGGATATTTCCACACTTTTTGACCACTTCCCACAGACAGAATTTGACTTTTATATAATCGATATCTTCCAAAGTAATTGCGCTCGAGAGATCGAAAATTGCATATGCATATACTTTGACATTCTAATCATGATGGGAGAAAAATATATAATTCTATTCTCACACTTCAATATATTTGCTTGTAAGTGTTATCATTTTAATACATAAAAAAAACTCAATATGACCTACGCGGAATATTTCAAAGCGAATTTTTTCGAGAACAGCAAAGAAGTGCATTTTAGTGCTTTGCCAAATTAACACTCAGGTCATGAGCTTTTATTACAAAAATTATGAACGAAAAAAAGTTTTACAATTGACCGGCTCTCCTTGTCAATCAATTTGCAATCCCCAACTTTAACATTACGCATGAAGTATGTAATTCCCATAAAACACTGGGAAAATATTATAGACAATTTCTCGGGTCATATTTAGTGATGAGGTACATGAAAAATAACATCAGATTCATGTTTCCCATATCGAGATTTGTTTTTAAAAAAGTTGTGCTGGGACGATCAAACAAACCTCTCGCCCCCCAGGACTCCATTTTCAATTTTCTGAAGAAAAAAAAAATGAAATTATGGTAGTGGAGACGTGGAATAAACAAAGTTTGGCTCAGAGTGACACAGCGAAAATAATAGCTATCTCAGAATAACATAAATATGTGACGTCACTTAGCTACGGCAGTCATTTTAAATTTTTTAGATTATATTATCTCGCGTTCCAAAAGATGCAATAAATGATATCTTAATTAGGATTTCATCCAAAAGTAGAAACTCTAATCAGAGTTGGAAAAACTTATACCGTCATGACGGCACAAAGTACAAGCCGCCATCTTGCGAAATAGTTATATTTGAATGTCTTCCATGCTAGTAGTTGTATCGAGGTGGAGTAAAAAAAGTATAGTTCAGAATGGCACCTGTATATGCTTATGGGCATATCTCAGTAAGGAAAACATGTGACTTCACATATTTCTCGTCGCCATTTCGAAACTATTTAGAATTGAATATTTCGGAATCTAATGGTCGTATGAATATGGAATAAACGGTCCTGCTCATAATTGCATCTGAAAAAAGAAATTCCAATAAGAATAAAAAAAAAGTGACGTCACAAAGAACACTCCACCATCTGGGATATATTTAAAGTTCAATATTTCGCATTTTAATAGGAATATCGAGATGGAATAAACGATTTGTAGTTCAGGTAATCAAATCTCTCGTTCCTAAGGAAACTTAAGGCATCTTGGGAAGTAACATTCCACTGACCCAAAATATATTTCAACACTGGCAACTTCTGAGGCTTACCGTTTTCCTTCGCCCACCTTGCTCCTATCCTATTTACTTGGATGTAACTTGAAATACTCTCACTTGCGTCTGCGACGAAATTCTTACTTCTGGCAAAATAATCTGTTTCGCACTGTAAACGTCAACTCTCTCAGTTCAGTTTTGTGGATATCACCAAAGATGAGTGCGTCCTAGTTATAAATACACCTGCAGTAACTACACAAGCAGTGTCTACCTCGTCTTCTGTTTGTTCATTTTCTTTGCCATCGATTCGAGAAATGACACTATTACAAAAGCAAAATTAAAACGAAAACTAATCCTTTCGTCATTTTTGACAAGAAGGTTGTCTAGAACGGGAGTTGTAACCAGTGTGCGAATCAGCGGGGGGAAGGGGGATGCCCGGGATCCTCCCCCTGGCAAAGAAGTTTCCCACCCTGACAAATTTATTTTTCTCCTGCCAGGGTTAAATTTCTCTCCCCTACAAGATGTTTCGATCAAGATTAGATAGAAATTGGGAACAATTGTATTTGGCAGAAGTTGAAACTATTTTCAAGGAAGTGACGAGAGTATATGAACTTTTACTAGCAGCTAAGAAGCCTATTTGGAAGCCATTTCTTTTGTGATATTTAGGAAGTAGCTTAATGTGAATGGTTTAGTATGACTGGTTTGTTTTAGAACCCCTCCCCCCCATTTGGAAAATGGAACTGCATATCTTCCCTCCTATCTTTCTTTCTCTCTCTCTCCACACACACACACACACGTATATATATATATATATCCGTTCTTGTGTTTTATTCCCCCTGGCTAAAAAGTTTAATTCGCACATTGGTTGTAACACGTTCTAAGAGAGTAGACACTAATAGTGATAATAAAATGACAACAGAAGAGTATTATAGAGATGACGACAATACATGACTGGAATACGATTCTGTTCTTTTTTATTGTATGTTGGTTTTCTATTTTCTCTTCATTTTAATATGAGTAACCAACAGACATGTACGACTGGCTTGTTAAATTTATGGCTTCGTGTTCAAAAGTGAAAGTAGCCATTCTTAATGATTATATTCTCACTCGATATTTTGTGTATTGCTGAAACGATTGTAACTGAAATGAATAATTATACCTACTATACTTGTTTCGAATATGGATATACACGGAAACAGAGGAGTCTCATTACTTTTTCGCTCTGACATATCACTTTTTAATTTCTAGTTTCACCCTTCAAAGAGGGTTACCAGAAATGTGCATAATCGTTAGATACATGCCTAGTAGTTAATATATTCAAAGCAATAGTGAATATTTTTTTTCTTATGATCTCACACCATTTACCGGTGTTGTTTTTTATTTCTACTCTGTAGCATCAGCTGCTGACATGGTCCCCACGTAACGAAGACGTGCCAGGTTTTATCTATTACCTTCATAATAGTTGCTTCAGGATAGATCGCATTGCTTTCTGAATAAAGAAAGCATAATGAACAAAGCATTGCTTTCTAATTGTATAATCGATCATTGGGATGCTATTTTTACGTTGACCCTTCTCCTTAACAAATTTTGGATGGCAAACGCATAATGTTTTATTAATAAGTGATGAACATATTGATTCTTACTACATGGATTGTTCTTATGGTCAGTTTCTAACGTCAATCATATCCTGATTACTTTAAGTACTGTCCAGTTGTAATTAAGCCAACCATTATTAGGGTCATCAAAATTTTCTCATCTTCAATTTTATGTCAACAAATGAATTATTTTATTCGTATTTTACAAGATTATGCACAAGTGCTACTTCATGGACAGCATAAATTATTACAATATCGCAAAACTTGAACCTTTTTACTTCGTTAATATAAGCACTACTACTACTACTATCACTGTTAGTACTACTAAGTACTATTAACATACAGGAATCCCATTCACTAGTTTTACATTAATCCTCATACTGTATTTTCGCTAGTTTTACATTACCTTTAAGAATAATTTTATTCCATACTATATGATTTGGTGCGGGGTGAATAAAATATGTTGTCACCCCCCCCTCCATACCGATGGGAGCTGAACTTGAATTTAAACGGCATCTGGAAGGATACTATTCATCTCTGCGACCCCGAAAATTACGGACTCGACACTAATATCAGTCGTTTTCTATTATTTTTACATGTCACCCTTTCCCACCCCTTCCTAGGGATGTGTTACCCAAGATAGTCGTTCTTAATGAATTGATAGTCATACCAAATTTGCCCACTTGGAACCAGTCAATCCGTCGAACAACACTGTAGAATTGGTTGCCGCGTGCTTTGCTTTATATTGTTATCACCGCCATTGGAATTCAATGGATAGTCGAATGAAATTGATCTAAAGATAATAATTTTAGAATCAAAATGAGATGATAACTTTCTAGTTCGGTCCAGTGTCTGATCATATGCGAAACATAATTCAATCGGTCAAGCACTTTTTGCCTGATGCTCATGCAAACATACTCACTTTCAATTTTATATGTAGAGATTTTGTCACCATGTTGAACCAATTTCTACAAAATTATCGATTTTGCTCTCGTTTTAGTGATACTTATGTATATTATTTTGGTTCCCCCAAACTAAAGTTACACCTAGTTTTACCACTTGACGATCTATAATCATGATTCTAACATTCTTAGTCTTTGTTATGTGCACTCACTTCCAACTTCTTCTTCCTCGTTTACTGCATCCGTGTTAATACATAACACCCGCAACACCCCTCCTATCTCCCTAAACGTTTTCTTGCTCCTGTTTTACTAAAACAGAATCTTAACTGTCTCACCACATTTCTTGGAACCTATAGCTATTATCTCAATGCCATTCTACTCAGTCTCGCCTACCACTCCCTTTTGTATAAAGTTCGTACTTTCCTATTCTTATGTTTCTCTTAATCCTGATCTTGGAGCCTCCTGAAGCAGTCTCCGTCTGGAGCAGCGAAGAAGATACTAGTTTACCTCCTGAATATTGATTTGTTTTATATTGGATCCTCTTACCTGTGTATACAAACATATGAGAATCCAGCGGCCGACCATTCTAACTTGAAGTTTTTCCATGTTTTATCCTCAGTCACACCAGGAAAATGCCGGGATGGTTCCCACAAAATAGGCCCTAGCCGTATGCCCTCCAATATTCTCTCCCTCAACCTATACCGGTCTGAGCTTAAGATTCCAGAAGGGCTTAAAATAAATTCAAATTCGGTCAGATATGCTGATGATACATATTTATCTTTCTCATTTTCACCAGATTCCTGAAGTTTTACCAATATTTTATGAATGTTCTGCAATTTCTAGTATACTACTTAATCTTAATAAAACTAAGCTTCTTAATTTATCTTATTCTCCCATACTTACATATGGTTTATCGCAAGTTGAAAATAAAATAAAATTTTGGGTATCATCTGGCATCGTCGAATATCTGATACTATTGCACATAATTATCGCCTTTTTAACTTCAATTACAAGATCAATTTTACGTTTATTGCTACATGAAAACTGTCATCGCCTGAATGTTGAATTTCTTAATTTATTATTTTCAGCTCCTCCCTCTACCTAGGTTTGTCAATACAAGCAGTACGAAAATAAATATGCAGGATTTTTCTTATGCCATGTTATTTACATGCCTCAAACTGATCATAGGACTCTTTATTTACCCTATTCACAAGGTGGTTTAAACCTAGAACAATCAGAATATAGCGTTTTTAGTATGTTGTTACACCGTACGTCATAACCTGTATGTGTTCATCCACATAATCTGTCTCCACAATTATACAACGTCATTCTGTATCACATACAGTTCACGACTGCTCTGTCTACGTGAACCTGGCAACATATATTTCAATTTCTTACGCAAGTTTTCATCGAAATCGCATATGCCTTAATTGACGATCGGATGGTCACAGTAACTTTCCGATGTGAGCACAGGAAGTGAGCAATGCTCTTCTTGTATGTTGAACGTGGTGTTTGGTGTTTGCATCGCGTATGTTAAAATAATACAATCTAACCTGACTTTCCAGCCTATGCATTGAATGCTGTGATCAATATTTTCATTGCGTATAAAGAAAACAATGATCTAACCTGACTTTTCTAACCTTTATAAGTGCAACAGGGCATGTTTCAGAAGCAGAAGGAAAAAACAAGTATTGTTCATTAGAAAATAAAAATAGAATAACTTGACGGGGAGATGGCTTGTTCACTAGTCCACTAAGAAAGACAATTGCTAGGTGGTGGTTTCCGAGCAATATTTATACCTAGTTCAACGAACTACTTAAAGAGTGGACTCTGTAAGATCATTCCATAGGAAGTTACTGCGACGATACATTCTACTTCATTGCAGTGAAAGATTTTACAGTTAAACGTTTACGTCTTTGATTTGTAAATACGTTAACATGTTTCTAAGATTGTTATGCCGAGCAATTTGATCGTGTGGGATCGAATGTGGCAAAACATTTATGAAAGCCTTTTGCCATCATGGTATACAGTGATACGTAATGTGTTTTCTACTAAGGATAGATCATTTTCATTAAATATTTGTGAGAATCAAGAATGTGTGAAATATAATTAAATAGATACGTTATCTGATAGACTTACTCAATGCGCATCTGCTCGAAGTGTTGTCAGGTGGAGGAAAATTTTCCGGAAAACGGGAAAATCTGGGCCAAAAAAGGTGAAAGGAAAATAATAAAAAGCGGGAAATTTGATTAAATCTTTTTGGCATTAAAAAAAATCTATTAATTTTTAAAGAAAACTCGGAATCCGGGATTTTTTTTACAAAAATAGGGAAATTTCTCAGTATTTTGAGGGAAATATTGTGACGGGAACCTGGCAACTCTGTCTGGATTTGTTATATTAATTTACTAGCAAGATTGTAACGTAGTCACACTGACATATTTAAAGTTCAAAATATGATTTGTAAACCTGATTTTAGGTACTTTCCTCTCTTTTCAACGGCCGCTCCGTGGACCGAAAGTATTGT
>JAGDQP010006234.1:50720-73643 GCA_022664845.1 Lepisma saccharinum | reverse complement strand
AAAAATGGATTTATTTTGGAAACCCGAAGCGGAAAAAATCTTGGCTTTCACCTGGCAAAGCCGGTCCTTCAACACCAAGGCCAAATCGCTTCGGCAAGAAGACCATGCTTTGTGTCTGGTGCCACCAGAGCGGTATTGTGTATTACGAACTTTTGAAGCCCGGCGAAACTGTTAATGCACAACGCTATCGCCAACAAATGATTAATTTAAATCACGCATTGATCGAAAGGCGACCGGAATGGGCTCGAAGACATGGCAAAGTGATTGTGTTACACGACAATGCGCCTCACACAGCAAAACCAGTGAAAGACACCTTGAAATCGCTTGGATGGGCATCCTTCCTCACCCATCTTACTCCCCAGACCTGACGCCATCTGACTATTACCTATTCGCATCAATGGGGCACGTGCTCGCAGAGCAGCACTTCAGCAATTTCGAAGACGTTGGAAAATGGCTCGACGAATGGTTTACCGCAAAAGAGAAGCAGTTTTTCTGGCATGGTATGCATCAATTACCGGAAAGATGGGCGAAATGTATAGAATTCGATGCCCAATACTTTGAATAAAACAAAATTAATTTCCCTTGAAAATTACATGTTTTCTTTACCACAAAAACCGGCAAAAACTTATGCATACACCTGGTATATTGTTTCAGTTTATGCCATTTTCGCAATTGTGTTTATTTTTAAGTGCGCTGCGGTATTACAGTTTGACGTCATCTAAGTTTTAATCTGCTTATGTTGCATGTCTCAACATTGCATACTTTAGAACCTGTAAATTAGCTTAAGTAGGCAGCGTATAGTAATTTTTACATGTCATTGAGAAAATGTAAATTGCAATGCTTATGCACGTTAACTGATGTTTCAATTATATCACGGAAGATATAGAAACTGTAACCTTTACATACACTTAGTTTTTCTGTGATACGCTTTTGGAGAAGCTCTAGGACTATTATACCAATTATGTTTTATTGACTATTTTCGACAATAGCATATAAATCATAATTTTTTATAGAGTATTTCTTAAACGTGTGTCTTCCACACACACATTTCTGTGGCGTTACTGGTTTCTCCCACATATATTTCTTATGATAATGTTTATAGAACGTACCGAGAGGCCATAATTAAGTTGGTATAACATTTTCTTAATACCATGAAGGTTCTGTGAACGATTCAAACTACTGCCCAACCTGACAGATTTCTCCAGAGTTTTTCCTTAGTCGCACCCGACATTTGCAGAGATAGTACCTACAAACTATGTCCTGGTCGACTACCTCCCAACATTCCTTCCGTACGCTATCCCGGCCAAAGTCGCACACGCCCAAAGGCCATAAATAAAGTTTAAATTCAAGCGTGAAGATGCTAAACATAGTTACAGACGGAAGTACATGTAAATTCACTGTGAATACCATTTGCTCAACATTTTTAATACATATATAATGAACGAAATAATTTCAACATTACAACTAACGTTCCTTCTTCAGCGTAAATACACTTGACAGTATTTTAGATGGGAGCTTCTGGGTTAAAGTTTCCTTCATTTCTGAATGGTAGCGTTTTTTTAGAAGCTGCTATGCAAAATAAACAGGACCTTAACGATTTTCTAACTCATTAAACCATTTCAATCAGCTTGATTTCGTATGAACAAAAAAAAATAAATAAAAATAAAAAAATAGGTGTCCATATGTTATTTCATTTGCACATTATTTATTGGAATGCATATGCTGATTTCTTTTTGTACAAATGTATTTATCTGTTATTTGTTTCCTAAAAGAATAATGTTGATAAATTATATTTCTTTTGGAGAAAATGCTGCTACTCCACTAGGTTCCATATGAGAGAGAACAGATTCATCAAGAAAACTGATACAAGGCTTCTGTTGTTTTAAATCTTTTTTTTTTTGTGTCAGTTCTATTGTGAGAGAGAGTTTTTAAAGCTTTGGAAAGAGAAAGGCGTTTAAATTTTATAGGTATCTATTTTACTTTTAAAGCTAGTTTATAAGCAATTCCCACGGGACATGCATTTCTTCAGGTGTTATGAATCATTGGTATTGGTGTTGTGAATCATTGGTACATAAATGGTATTGCAGACATAAAACATTTTCAATAAAGTGTGTACTCTTTCTTACTCCATTTCAAAATTCAGTGGTATTGTAAGTTACAAAAGCACACACTTCTTTCTAAGGAACCTGGTGTGAATTAGAGTAAAAAATACGAGGTCTTCTGTAATGGAATCGGGTATCGGGAAAGTGCTCATCTGAGTAAAAAATTTTGAATATAGGCTTTTTGTAAAACTTACAAGGAACATTTCCCATGAAAGGCGGCCCAATATTGACGAAACTTTGAAGAGAGCTACAGCATCTAGTAGAACTTTTAGTTAAATTTATAGCTGCAACGGTCACCAAACGGTAGTGACCCGAAAAAAAATGAATCATAAATAACAAGTAAATCAAAGAAAAGGTGCGATTTTTTTATTTTTTGCAAAAGGAGAAATGCTTTTCAAAATTATATGGGCGTGAATTCATTTCGGATGGAATGTATTACCTGCCTGGGGGTGTGAGGTGGGTGGAATTTTAATGACCGGCGTCTTGAAAGCGGCTGTCTTGAATCTTTTTCGACATTTGATAATGAGAAGTGGTCACCTTATATATCAATCTGTGCTGAAATGTTCCCTTAAATCCGTTGCTGAAGCTAATTTTGTATTAACATTATTCCTGTAATATATAATGGCTCCGGCGGGGAAATATGATGCTTTTCAAACCATATCACAAAGTTGAAATTTAATACAAGTATTGATTACACTTACAGGGAATAAAATGACATGATGAATGATGAAAAAAAGAGAGGAAAAAGTCTACGTTTTAAAAATGACGTCATCCAAATAGCCACGATGACCAAGTGACCTCAGAATTTGATTGAATAACTGCGTCTGATATGTTACGCTCTTTCCCCATAAAAAGTATAAACGATGTCCACCTTGCTTTGATAACCTTCTGTCAAAGTTTGAACTTTATAGACTCTAGAGGTCAGGGCAGCTATTTGAATCAGGTGTGACAACAGCCAAATCAAAGTATTCTGAAAGTATGTTATTACTTAGTAGTTGCTTATCGAGGGTTAACTATTGATACCTCGTATCTACAATTTTTGTCACCTGAAATATTTCTTGTCGTTTTTTTCTTTATTGAAAGGAGAAAAACTTTCCAGTTCAAACTGCCTGGAAAATAAACGTCCAATTTACCTCTATGTTTATTTGTCACGAAGTTTCAACTAGAAAGTCCGTCAATTGTTCTCTTTTCAATAAAATGACAACAATAAGCTCAGGTGATAAAACTTGTAGATATGATTTCTCAATGGTTAACGCTCGTTATACTGTTTGTTTCCAGCCAAAATCTATTTTTTTCTTCTAAAAGAAAAAACAGAGCTGTGTGCCTTATTAAGACATAAATATGAGTAAAATAAGCACAGTGCGGACTCCGGGAAAGAAGAACAAATTTCTCAAGATACTTCTTTCAAACTTACGCTCTTATTCCAGCAAACTCCTCAATTCTTGCAAATACACTCTCGCAACCTGTCACTGAAATTCTCAAACGAAAAGTTTCCATGATGAAACCTAGCGCCACACAAGAACTGAAGGACGTAATTTGTGGGGTAATAGCAGTAATTTCACGAGATATGATCCACCGTGCTGTGCCGGATTTCAGTGACAGGATGCAAGAGTTCGGAACAATTATGGTCATTTTTATGACTTCAGTTTCGGAACCTTTACTTCTTTCATTCAGTCTTTTAATTATCATTCATGTATATAGTATTTGATTAATTACCTGTAAGTTAGAACATATATATATATATTTCTCATTTGTAGAAAATTACAACCTTGTAATATACTTTCAAAAACCTTCAGATTTCCATGCCGGAACTTTTATCAGTGAGAAATGCTTTCATTCAAAGAAAAGAATGACATTTAAAATGGGGATCACGATGAATGTTGTATTTAACATAGCTAGCTATGTTATATAGATAGTTGTATAGTTCTAAACAGATATTTTTCATTTCTCTTCTATCTGCTGCTTTGAAAGATACAAGTTTCGTTCGTTTGCTTGAGTAATTTCCTAAGCTCATAGTTTCCACTCATATAACTCAAACATGCTCCACTCCAATAGCATGTGTCTTACAGGAATCAAGTTAGAGCAAAACTAACATTAACAATCGAGTTCGGAGCACATTTCAGCACAAAGTAGTGTATCAAATGACGCAATTCCTATTTACCAATGTCAAAGAAGTTTCAAGATGGACGCTTTCATGAGGGGTCATAGATATCATGCCCTCTGGCAGGTAGCACAGCCCATCCAGTATGCTTTCAGAGTTATATAATTTCCATATTGTAGAAGAAAACGGCGTTTCTACACTTTGTGTTCGGTTTACTTGGATCATGTTTCTTGGGTCACTCTGCCATTATTTGTTAACCATTGCAGCTATAAGTTTGACTGTGAGGGTTTGTCTAGGTGCTGTACTTGCATATTAAGTTTCATGAAAACCAGGTTCCTTTATCCTGGGAAGTGTCCTTAATAGACCATATACAAACTTGCCATTTTAAGTATAAAAACTGATTTTTATCTTTAACTATTACGTCTTAGTGGTACATTTAAGTAAATGGAAACTGTTTTGAGAATTAATTTCTTTCTCTTATCACCCAAGGTTGCTGTAACAATTACAATTGTTTGTCACTACATGGATTGTGAGAACAAAGCATACATAATAAATGAACCATTCCGATTAAGTGATACCTCACTTGCGTTTTGGTATATTATGTTATCAAAGGAGTGGTTCATGTATAGTTTCATTGTAGTTCAAAATCAATATGCACAAGTATAGATATCTACGAGACTCACTCAGTCACGTCATTGCGTAGCTAATACAACATGTTGTTGATTCGTAGAAGGAATCAATCAATAACTTTATGAAAATAAACGAATCGGTCCATTCAGACTTCGCATTAATTCAGTCAATAAATAAGTTTCTGTGACAACAGCAGCAACAACAAAACCCACACACGTTTTACTCTATTGATTTCAGAAATCAATGTTTGTAAAAAGAAAGTTATTCTTGATGTTGCCCGGAGAAATATATAACAGATAAAACATACTATTTGTTGACCAAAAACTCTAATTGTCTGAACTGACACCCTTTATGTCTCAACAGAACCAAATACAGTGCAAATAGACTGTAATGTACACTCAAGTTAATAGAAAATGGAGAAATGCTAATTCTATGAACTGCCCATTATCCCGACTATTAATGAACATTCGTAAAAATTTAAAGTGGCTAGTCCATGTGTTGTATGACACTCTTATTAGGGCAGTGTTGGTAGACTGTGAAAGTTTTGTGCTTATCAAATATTTTGCGTTCGTCATTTTCAACTGGCTCAGCAACCTCAACTAATATTTCAGGACGGACCCTAGTTTTCTGCAAAGTAGACTTCAAACTTCAAACCACACCGTTGAGGCTTCCCAAAGTCTGGTACTTGTGACTGAGACACAAAGAAGTGTGCTAACCTCTAATTCAAATGGGTTAGGATAATTTTCTACACTGTAAACATGTATGGAAAGTTTCTTCATATATCCCATAATTCTTCCAAAAAATATCAGTATTTGCAGTTATTTGCAGTAGTCCTAGAAAAGCGCAAGGTAATTTCTTTAACGCTATTAGAAGGTGGAATAATTCTTTCTTTTCCTGTTGATACGGAAGAATTACGGTCGATAATACTATAACCTGTAACAATCCCATAACTGCAAGTCACTGCAGCTTTTCCGAGGTTACTATTGGCAGTCGTTTTTCATGCTACCGGCTTATCGCGGAAACTTTCTACTGTGGATACAAGACTGATACTTGTGCGAGCTTATGCGTTCTACCACAACTTTCGTATTTCGTCTGGAAGGGAATTCAGTTCTCTATATTAGTGTTATCTTGTGGATGTGGCTACACTATCGAATTTGTTGGTATAACAGAAATCGGCGGTTAACATCGGACAATGCCGCGTGATGAAAAAAGTGGAGGTAGTTTGTCTCTCCGGACATCGACGATGAGGATACAATAACAAAGGATCAGATACATAGAATGTTTCCAGTGCCTGAAGAAAGCAGGGGCCTTTTCTTTGCAAGCAAAATATTTTGTAGTTCACATTATGTGCTCTGAAAAATGAAGAAACTTTTGTTCTTAAATAAAAGAAAACAGAATTATAAAGTATGTGTCACTGTGCTATTCAGTGTGGTGTGATCTCTTTAGTCTAAGATTGTGTTCACGTAGGCCTAATTTCAGGCTAAACCAAAGCCCACTTTTCCGCGTGTTTTGCTTCATAACAATTGTTCACATTTGCGTAAATGTAAACCGGAAATAAATATCACAAACTAAAGATTATATCCTTCATTATCAAACAGTACCATTTATCCTGTTCCAAAAGTGTCTTCACATGACTTTGACGTTGTTATTCGCATTCGTTTCTAGCTAATGGCACCGTAATCATTGATAGAGAACGTAACAGTCTGCTAAAATTACTTTCTGTTACATTCGTTATAAAGAAAACGAGAAATGAGCCTGTGGTTTAGCCTTATGTGAATTATCAGCCTTCTGACGAAATTGCAACATAGTAAAGACAAAACTGGATAATAACAGAAATATGTGTCCGAAATTACCCCGACCAGTGTGGAAATTTAGGACACACTTTATAATTTTTTATATTATTACACCTAAGTGGTAATTTTGAGTAGTAGCATCTTATTTCGGGATCAATAATACATCTGTAGAAATTGAAACAGAAACTATAACCTTAACGGTTAGCAAACTACACTGAAAGTTACTTAAAATCCATCCTAAATTACCCCAGTCGAGGGTTTTCAAAAATATTGCCATTGCTGAAAGTAAATTATCGGAACCCACTAAATACAAAAAGGAAAAATTAAAGGTACCAATTTTGAAAATTTTACAGATGGATAGTTTCATTAATACCTAAGAACTCTAAGTAGAAGTAGACGCTACCCAATGAGCACAAACGGTTGGGCCAACCAAAAAAAATCGTTGGCCGAACGGTTGGGCCAATGTTGGCGTGCTGAATTTTTGGCCGCTTGGCCTACCGTTTGCCAACGAACATGAGCCAACGTTGGGCCAACCATGACATTCCTTGAATGGTGTTGGCCCAACGTTGGTTTACTGTTGGCTCGCAGTTGGAAAATTGTTGGCCCAACGATAGTGAATGTACGAGGGTCGTTTCAAAAGTGTATTGCCTGGCACTGGGTTTCTTTTCCCTCTTCTTTCAGCTGCAGAACATCTGCAGTAACGAAATATAAACTAATAAAATCGAGACACGATCAACAGTCAATTCACTAGCTGATGTTGAACTACAGCATCAGCTAGTCAATGAACTTACGGAGTGTTCCCACCATTCGGTAATCAACGTGAATCTATGGTGGGATAATTGCAAAAGTTGTTTGACTAGACGAAACTAGTTCAACAGCAGCTAGTGAATCGCATGTCGACCGTGTCTCGATTTTGTCCATTTGCATTCCGTAACTGCAAACATACTTCTAGTTCTGCTGAAAGGATGAAAAAAACTTCACAAACGTAAACAAACAAGTAACCACATACTCTATCTCAAAACCCTAAAAAATATCATATACTCGAACTACAGACTTTTTAAACAACCCTTCGTATGAAAGTTATAATGAGCCAATTAATAAACGAAATTCCTCTACCATTCGAAAAAAACTTTCATTACCATAAAATATAATTCTGTAACATTCAAACCAAGCATGGAAGTGGCCAGTACTAAAAAGTATGTAAGATATACAGAATCATACTACATCCAGGTAATGACATTGTTTTAAAGAAAATTTATTTTATATTTCTAGATAGGTCCTCTTAATATATAAATATGGTCTATCTGAAATGTTGATATAAGAAAGTTCATAAGGTACAAAATGCGATATTCAATGTCTAAAAAAAAAGGAACTGCAAAAATTTCATACTTTATTAATGCTATTATTTGTGACATACAAAGTTATCACAATGTCGTTATAGTTATTAATTGCAATACAATTTAAATGATGTTTAAAATAAAATATATAAAGAAAGGGACTTTTGAAATGCTTCATTACTTGTATCGATAATTCAAATTCAGTTTATCATAAGGAAATTTTACTTCTGCGAGTTGCAGCGTTATTATTAAGATATTGAGCAGCAGTTAATGCTTCAGGTATTCACTTTTTGCAGTCTGGTGACTGGACACATAATACTTTCCATAGTTACCTCCGGCTGCTACTGAGCCTTCCCAGATGGAGGAGTCCGCTATTTTTTCGCAGACGCTCGTGTCAGAAAATATTAATTGTAGGTAATCACAACCCAATAATTGCAGGCCTGAATACAAACTTTCGTTGTTCACGAAGCTAATTTTCTGATACTATCATTTGGGGAATATCACCCCTTTGTTCCAAATGAACTGCTCTTCATGAATTCAACTCTAGCCACAACAAGTGCAAGGTCAGTGCATAGTGAACAATGGTGACACCCTCAACTACAACTATCAAGACATTCTCTTCTACACAGTTTTTCCCATTCAAGCGGCCACACAAATATACGCAATTGACCAGAGGTTTAGTCCGTCTGTTCAACACGAACTACAATTGAGTTGGTGTGGTGCATTTCAAACAGCTTCGGTTACCGACAAGCGAAACTACAAATGTCCTTTACAATACTGTTTACGTAATATCACTTCTGAACGCCCGTATTTTATGTAATTTGTAAATAATAACTTACTTGAAAAATATTAAAGTCCTTGTCAACTAAAATAATGCAAAGTAATGTTACTTATATTGACCGAGGGTGGATCTTAAATCCATCCATTCAAATGAAACAAATTATATCTTATAAATTGTACAGTGTTCATTTAATGAACTGCATTGTATAGTAATGCCAAGTAGCTATTCAAACACTTTTCAATAGAATAGTTCAAGAATTACGACAATGCCCATATTTGTTGTTGATATTATTATCAACATACGAAACTATCACAAATATACCAAAGTTATTTGCCCAGGTTAATTGGACATTCATAAGTTCTCACCTGAAATGAAGAATAACTCCGTAGTTAATTCTATATTCAGAAATTGTCCGATATGCTTGTTCAATTCAATAATCTGCATATGAAAGTGAGATAAGGAACCATCTTACATTTCTTTAAAATAGAACACATACAACTGCTTAACAAAAGATGTCAAGCGTTCAAGACGATATGATTTAGGCCTAAAACTTTGAGTTAGCATATTACTAAATCTGTTAACATTTTACTCATTTATATCTATAACAGTCGACAGTCAACACTAAATTCTTCCCGCCTGCTTCATAACATTTGCGAAAAATAACATCACAGCTATTTTATAGCAGTGATTTCGACTAAAATGGATAACGGTCGATGGTATATGACAGCTATTCGCCAGCCTGTCAGAAGAAGTCCTCTCTATTCCGCACTGATAAAAAAAACCTTAATGCAACTGCAGCACTTCCTTTTTCCCAGCACACACTGATTTTGATGTAACCATTAAATTTTAATTGTACTAACCTGCCTCAAAAAGATAAAATCTCTAGAATCCTCAACTTCCATGAAACTCCATTTAAATCAGGCACGTATTAGAAGTTGCATAGAGAGGTCCACGTGTTTCCCTGGGTGCCCAAGGTGTGTTTTGGTATGGCATACATGTTAAATGAATTGAATAATGCCCAACATGTAATAGTTTAGCACAAACATTACATATACCGTGACAATCTGCTATATAGCTATACGGTGATACCCGGAGTTAATAGTTACTAAAATAACGGCTATCAAAATTCCTATCACGTCCCACCTTACGAAAATTCACGATTGTAGCAGAATTACTCACCATATGAGAACAAGTTGGCGACGCAATAATAGAACAGACTCAGCAAAACATCCAAAGAAAGAAAGCATTGCTTCCATTAAAGCAACTTATTATCTCTTATTATCCAGAAACTTATTATCTCTTTCAAATTCATAGTGTAATCATTAAATGAAAACTTAGCATTTTATTTTGATTCATTTTAGAAGTACATAAATACGTATTTATCTCGTATAAATACGAGCATATTTGTCTCCACCACGTGTTCAGCATTTAACACAAAGTCTTTAAATGTGATCGTTGGGCCATCGATGGGCAGTCGTTGCGCCATCGTTGGGCCGTTGTTGCACCATCGTTGGTCCAATGTTGGCATCCTGTTGTATATTACAACTGACTGGCCAACCATTATTTGCAGTTAGGCCATCAGTGATATTTTGTTGAATATCACAGTTTTATTGCCAACGATTATCCACAGTTGGCCAAAAATTGGTGGAGCTTTGGCGGTCCAACCCACCATTAGCCTACGATTCCCACCATTATTTGCGGTTGGGCCAACCGTTTGTGCTGATTGGGTATGAGCCATGGATATTTTCCTGAACCTTCTGTTTTTTCAACATTTCATTGTGTTTTAAAAGTATCGTACATTTCTGAATATAAGGCGCACGCGATTTTGACTCGAAAATCAGAGATGCAAAAGTGAAAAAAACCACGATATATCTGCATATAGAGCGCACTAAAATATAGAATATATTCACTAGCTCTACGGTTTATATAATTTGCTAGTTTATCGGCACAGTAACAAACATTCGCCATAGGATTTTATCTTGGTCATCATCAAGCCAGTTTTCACCACTAACGCCTACTTCTTTAAGATCTCTTCTAACATTGTCCTCTCAACAACGTATTGGTCTTCCCAACGGTGTCTTTTCCTCCAGCGTAGCAACCATGTGTTAATATTTGAAGTACACGGTCACTAGTACTACTTTAATGCAGCTCACATATTTAGATTAGCCTGTGTAGTTACCTATGGTTACGTGAAATTAACTTAGGCCAAATGCATACAATTCAACCTAAAGTGCGTATTACCTAAATTTTAGCTAAGGCTATATTTTATTTTTACTAATAAAGAAAATAAACATGCATCCCATTTCAGTATTTATTACTATAGGATATCCACAGATAGTAAAGTAAATCCTACTTCAGGCCTGCAAGATTAGGACCATTTATATGGAATATACTTTAAAGTTCTTCGATACATATATTCCTATTTAGCAGCACAATATAAATTAAATGTAATCTACATAATACATTTTCGTTGTATTTATCGACTACTAGCTTTAAACGCATAAATCCATAATTCGGTATAAGATCGTAAAGTGTAATATCATTGTACTATAAAAACGGCCTTGTTGATCCCTTACCTAAACATAGTACAATGCCTAGATCAACGCAACTTGAGCCTAATGTGCTAACATGAATCACAGAACATTCTCCAAGTTCCGTTTACCGTCAACTACTTCACTTTCTAAATGAAATATCTAATATTCAAAGCAGAAAATAGTTTCTATATCTGAAAGGTAATCTTCCATACACAAGCAGTATTTTGTTTTTAGGAAAAGACGTGTACCAATGCAAACATCTCTCACTGTCCTTGCATCCAATGAAACCTTAGATAAAAATCTAATCCATAAAGTCTTTGATTTTTCATTCTGGATAAACGCCATACCGTTCAATTGATATCAGCATGTTTCTTCAGATTTACTCATGTAGCATATTGCAAACCTATATTCAAATTTATACACGTTATACAATATTCTCCTACTTCTACCAGGCAGGGACCCACGGCCTTTCTTCTAGGCGTGGAATTCGGTTCCATGGAGATATAATTCAGATCAATTGATTCTACTTTATTCTTCTTTTACTCCTTTTCTTTGCACTCTTTCCAATACCAGCATTCACTACATCTTGCTTTCTTTTGCTGTCGCTTTATCCTCTTTTACATATATATGTCACATGTCAACCATTTCGTTCTTTTCCACAACATATATAACTTTCATAGCCTCAGGTAACTTTTGCACATCTGTTGACTCAACATTTCTAGGAACGGTTTGAGACGTAGCTGTCGCTTACAACTTAATATAAATATGCTATTCTACCTCCTTGTCTTCCACCAACCTTGTCTGCAGGACATATTTAATGCAAATTGTCAAGTTTGTTTGGATATTTGGTTCTTTTCTGACAATTTCTTCAGTTACCAATGTCGTATTATCAGCTTTATCTGGACTATTCAATTTCCGACTCTCAGTCTCTTGAACTGAATTAACCTATATCATATTAATTTCTTGATTACACACTGTGTCCTGATACGAAATCTCATCTGTTTTCTCTGTATTCGTAGTGAGCTCTGGATTTTCGTGGAATAATATCGGTGATGTTGGAGTTGTTACTGTAACCTCAGGCACTGGGCTACGTTTAGTTGTAAAACAGGAACGAAAAAGTTATTTTTATGGCAGATGTAACATTTCTGTTTGTAAGCAGGGCACTTATTTTGTTACCTTATGTATTAAACAACCCCATCTAAACTCTTTCTGGTTATTTTTAACTGTTAGGTTTTATTTTGCCAATCCTTCGTCTAACCTACTACATTACTTTCTTGCTGATAAGGAGGGATTGTGAGCTTGAACGCTGATGTTTATGAGACCAAACGCCTGACGATTGTGGTAGATTTTCATATTCTAGCATAATGTCTACTCCTTTATTTAAACTTAACCCGGGAACACATAGGGGGGTGCTCACGCACCCCAGCCGGTGTTTCAACAGTGTGTAAATAAGCAATATGCCAGTGACGGTGCTGAACACTTCTGTACTCTTCGTTTATCATCTGACTGAAGCGAGAAGGGTGTGTCGTTCGATTGCACACAACGTGTTTGGTGACAAATCGGCCAAAAGTGTGTTATTTTGCTGTTGGGGTGTTGGAGCACCCCACCTATGTGTTCATGTATATATATTTTTGATAAATCACTTTCATTTGTTTGAAGACATTGAGTGTAGGTTGGCTTTACAATCATGTGGACGTTCAAGGCTTCATCATCGAAGGGTCCAGACGACGCACAGATTCGAATGTGGCTTGAAGAAGAGGAGGTAGGTGGTACAAATACTGAAGAAAACGTGAGTGATTGTGAGAATGATCATAGAGTCCAGTCGGACTATGCTGATGAAATTTCTGAAGCTGATGTTAGTGATACAGAACTGAACAATGACAGTGAAGATGATGAACCGACTCGTGGTGCAATAATCAAAGGACGAAATGGTTACAGGTGGAAAGGTGTTCCCACAGTTAGAGGTAGGACACCAACACGTAATATAGTCTTACGTATTCCTGGCAACAAAGGAGCTGCAAAAGAAATTCAGACTCCCCTTGAAGCGTGGAAATTATTGTTTTCCGACAATGCCATACGTAGTGTTGTTCAGCACACAAATGAGGAAATTTCGCGACAAAGAATAAAGTACGCTGAAGGCACGTATTATGTAGATGATACTAATAACAACGAAATCTGTGCCGTAATTGGATTACTTTACATAGCTGGCACTCTGAAATGCGGACATTTGAACGTGCAAGACATGTGGTCAACCACATTTGGAAATCCGATATTCCGCTGCATAATGCCTGTAACCCGATTTTGTTTCCTGATAAACTGTCTACGGTTTGATAATAAAATGACCAGAGATACAGCTGATAAATTTGCGCCTATCAGAGTGTTGTGGGAAGAATTTATAGTGAATTGCAAAACGTACTATACACCGCATGAATATTGCACCGTTGACGAGCAACTGCTTGGTTTTAGAGGACAGTGTCCCTATCGCGTTTATATTCCTTCCAAACCTGACAAGTACGGTATCAAAATAATCTGTCTCTGTGATTCGCGAACATTTTATATGGTGAATGCAATACCGTACACTGGAAAGATTGAAAACAGAGCACGTGAACCTGTGCCTCTGAAATTAGTGAAAGAACTTTCAGAGCCCATTCGTGGAACTAACAGAAATATATCCATGGATAATTGGTTCATGTCCATTGGTGGAGTTAGCAGATACGATGTTGAAAGACTACCAGTTGACAGTTGTTGGCACTTTGCGCCACAATAAAAAGGAGATTCCTCAAGCTTTTCTTCTTGACAGAAAGAAAAAGGTAGATACTACAAAGTTTGCATTTGATGGACCTAAAACATTGGTTTCGTATTGTCCACGAAAGGGGAAAAGTGTTATACTCCTCTCCACCATGCATAGTGATCGATCTATGAATGTAGAAACAAAGAAACCTGAAATAATTCATTTCTATAATGAGACAAAGAGTGGAGTGGACCTTTTGGATGAGTTAATGCATAATTATACAGTCAGTCGCAAAACAAGGCGGTGGCCACTTCGTTTCTTCTACGGAATGCTGGATCAGGCTGGTGTAAATAGCATGGTACTTGTTAGAAATGCTCCGCAGAATAGGGGAATGTCCTTCACACGACAGGATTTATTGCGTGATTTGGGAATGCAGCTAAGGACTCCTCATATGCAAAATAGCCTCACAACCCCCCTTCCAACTCGTCTTTCAAACGTGATCACAGAAGTTCTTTGCGTAGAAGATGACGTAGGACCGGATCATGCAGCTACACCAAAGCAAGGCAGGTGTTACTTGTGCCCGAGAGCTGCAGATAGGAAGACAAAGTCATTCTGTACAAATTGCCGGAAGCCAATTTGCGCTGACCACAAAAGGTTTGTTTGTAACAACTGTGTGTAATCACTACTGATGTGTGTTTCTAGCAATTATTCATTAAATGCTTGTTAAGAAATCTGATAATGTCTTTCTTTCAGCAATTCACAAAATATCTACAAGAAATACGCATATACTTTTGGGATGCTGGAGCACCCCACTATGTAAGCACGTGTGTTAAATTTGCCTATGTGCTCCCGGGTTAAGTCTGGTTCCGCCAAATTGTGCTTTGTAACTGTAGGTTAATATGCCAGCTATACATTGATCTAAAGCAATTACATTCTGGTAAGCTCCAAGATTACATGAGTTATATTGTGATTTCGCCTTGGCCATGATGTCAATTATTGTTTTTTCTGGCTTTTTGTTAACCTGTAAAACCCGTAATTTGTGTGTGGAACATTTCCTTAAATAACACAATATTAATCAATTTTGATCTTCAGGTACCTAATGTAGATTTGATGGATTGTGTTTGGGTCCTTTTCCCTTACCCTATATAGTCTAAGGCGATATTTTGTCACCAAAATCCTAAAATTTTCTGTAATCAGTCAAATGCAACATCGTTGCCGACTAGTATTTATTTTAAAATAGGAAATCGCTTTCTAAAACATGCTTTTAAATATATAAGTATGTAGAAATATATTAAAGTAAAATGGAATATTGTATTGTCACCGGACTTACGTCGCTGTACCAATTTCATTTATGACGTCAGGAAATGAATTGAATTAAGGTTGCAAGATTTGAGGACATTTCAAACCGTTGTGAATTATAGTAAAAATATGTAAAATGTCCATCCATTTCTGATGACACATTTTATAACTCCATTCAAACATTTTTTCTCTTATAAACACTTTTAAGAACCCCCAGTTGATTAAACAAGAGAGAACCATCACCAAGGATGTCGCTTTTTATTAGATAGCATTTTGTGGTTTCAACGTATTCCCATTCAGGTTTTTCTTCAACATCATGCACTTAAAGATATCCAATTAACCAAGTCAAAGGTTCCAATTTTGTAGATATTCTTTGTAAGGTGCATAAAATTCGTCAACTGCTCTTCTGAATCACATTCAGATCCTTTATATGTATAGAGACAAGAAGTTCAGACTTCCTTGTGTTTATTATTTCATATGCTTATAGCACTGCTATCTCCTCCACTCTTGCTTCTTTCTGTTGTTGTGTGGTTTTATTGAACATATAGATTTTAATATAAACATCCATATGTATCGCTTCGCTTAGTGGGTCATTAAATAAATTTAGCGACATTTTAGGAGCCTTTTCCTCCGACAAAAGGATGTTTCAAGCATTTGTAACATCCAGCGAGCCTTTGAGAGACATAGTAAAGTATAGTACTCATACCCAAGAACATCACAAGATTCTTTAAATCTCTGGGTTCTAAAATATATTTATATATGTAAACATATTTATATACTTTCAGAACTATGGCCTCCAGATCACAACTTCATATATGTGCTGCTGTCTGGATTCAGTTTGCATATTATATGCAGAGCAAGCTATTTCTTGAATATTCCTATTCACTGCTCTTTAGATTGGTGAAAGCATGTTCTATCCTTGCCTATTAAGCACACCGATATTCACGTTAGTATTATCTCCCCAAAACGCTACACATTTATTTTGTCCAGTTAAAAACAATCAAGTGAATCCACACAAAAGTTTGAGATTGCCTGGGCTGTCGCGCATGGGAGAGCTCCTGTCCTTAGTAGTTTGATTGTATTCTTTCATCAATTATGAAATACTGCACTACAAACGGACATATCTGTTTTCCCTTATGGTTTCTGGCATATGTAGAAATGGCATAATACATTGCTTCTTTATTTCCACGGAATCATTCTTGTAAACTCTGTGGTGCAATTACATGTGTAACTAGTGGAAAAATATCTGTGCGAGCAAAAATGAAATTTGTTGCAAATGATAAGTCACTAAATAAGATGCATGTTAGCTTATTACTACAGTCATTAGAACGAAAAAAGTGATGGTGTTTGACAGGGCGTTATGATTGCATACTATTTGTCGCTGGCTTATCAAATTTCGTTCCGGTGATACAAGATTGCAAAATGAGCTACGTGGGCGCCAACTATGACGCCCCCGCTTTTGCGGTGCACAGAAAGAGACCTATGTGCCTCCCCGTTCTCCGAGAGGATAAAGTGTTTTAGGTTCGAATACTCAACGATGATATTTACTTAGATTAATTTGTGTTTAATATTTCTTATTATAAATCCAAAACTGCTTGGTTTGAGAAGTGAGTAAAATTAATTAACGAGTAAAAAGGGCATTATATCGTAAACAAAATGTTTTAAAATTAAGAACCACGGGGTTCTAGTAAAAGGGAGTAGCAAGTAAATAATCTCCCTAAACCTTGTTAATAAGTGGATTTTACTAACATTTTATTAAATAAAACATTGTAGGGAGGCAGTTAAAGTTCAATCAGGTTTTAATATGAATGCTTGTCTATTCTGTATATTGTCACTGGATGTTCCGGAATCATATAGCCGAGTGGTATTGAGAAAGATACGTTCAGATTTAAATGGATGCGAGATGTGAGCGAATGAGTATTTACATTGCGATAATTATTACACTGAATGCGTTTAGTGAAACACATAGCTCTTTACAATTTGTTGTTCATATGCATGTCTGATGGATACTAGCTATTGATAGATAACTTCCAAATTCCTTCAAACTTTGTTTTAAGTATTGAATATTTATCTTTTATTTAGGGACAATCTACCTGCTATTTATGTGGAAATTAAAGTAATTTTCAGTTGGACAAACCATATAAGGTCAATAAATTGTTACTTTGTGGAAAAGCATTGCGGATTAGTTTTATTCGAGAATGATAATTTTCTTGCAAGTAAATTATTTTGAATTTCCTTCTTTAATAGTTTGTGAAACTAATGAAAGGACTTTTCCGTTCAGTCGAGAGTCGTTCCTGGAGTTACTTATAGAACGGATGATTTCAGGTAATAACAATTCTGTTGAACCAACAAAGACTGGTTTGGTAGCAGTGATGTTAAATGAATTTTGTTGTTATATGAAATTTTAGATTTGTTCTTAAATTCTCTTTCAGATTGGAGGATTTTGAAATACTTTGTTTTCGTGAATAACTCAGTTATTAATTGTCCCTTCTGGGTCAATCGTCCTTAGAAAGATTTCATACAGACTCATTGTTGCCCACAAGGTCAGCAGTATTGGTCTACTGGTGCTAGAAGCTCGTAGGGCACAACTTGGGGGCTGATCCACCAGATAGAGAGCATGACTTTGCGTGAATGTATAACTATATTTATTATGTGAGGTATAAGGCCCCTTTGTGGCATCCAATGTCTGGGAATGTTATCCATGACGTACGTTTCATCACTGGTGAGTTATCGACCTAGTATGAGTGTGTTGCGGCGCCGGGAAAGCAGTGGGTTCGTCAGTCATTTCTGGCATTCGAAATATTTTGAGTACACACTTACACAACTTTTACGTAAACTTTATTTTTATATGGGCCAGTTTAGTAACTTTGGACTTCGGCCCGTCACGACTTTCCGGGACTCAAACCCGGGACCGTTGAGTCGATAGCCTACCGCCGCAGACCGCTCGACCACCCGGCCGGCACAACTTTTACGTCTACGCTATGCAGTCCTACTGTTTCATCAGTAACCTGGAAGTTTTCGGCTAGTTTTGACTATGGCCGCAAAAAAATGCATTCTCATCGAGGAACTGTGTGTGGTCACTGTTGGGTTCCACACGTGGAGACGAATCCCTCGATCTAAATTTTTCGAACCAATGTATTGTGATGAATTGATACACGGTATTATTACAAATGCTTGACGTATTCGACAACTTGATGCACGTGTAAGTAATAAAACGAACTACAATACACCAGCTTCTACGACATCTTCGTATGTCTTATCCACTACTCGAGCTATGACTGCTGTGAGTTGCACAATGCGCCTGTCTTGGTCGTGATCAATATATCCACTCTGGCCCTGATCACTTTAACAGACACAATATTAGGCAATTATTTCCATATCAGTCATCATATCTTTCCATGCGATGTGAAAAACGGCAAGAACAGTTCATTTCCTTATATACTAGGTGGTAATGTAATGCACTGGTAAACTTCGAGGTACACCAAAAGGTAAAGAAAAAGCATCACTCAACCGAGTGAAAATTCGACCGTGTTTAGGAGCGTGAGTCTGCCATAAATCTGAAAAAAAAAAATGAATTTCACAACTTCGTATCTCTAACACCATGTACACAAGAGTTAATGCGGCATGGTACCGTCAAAGTCTTTAAACATGGTCTATCTAAAATATTCCAATATTGTGCGTTCGGTGTGCAAGGGATTCCTCAAACAAATATTTCTCGAGATCACTCAATGGATACATCTGAAGTTCGAAATGAGCAAGAATTAAACAACTTTCCGCGGGAGTTAAGATTCTATGCGTCCTTACGTCATCCAAGCCAATGGTACTTAATTTTCTTGATAATAAATGAACAAAAAAATAGATGGATCTATGCTATTTTCATTCCTGTTTAGTGTCTCAGGTGGGTGAGTTGTAAATCTCGCTGCCTTGTAATGAAGAGATTCTGGGTTCGATTTTCGGTGGGGACAAAGGTGATTTGGACCCCACGTTAAACTGTAGGTCCCGTCCTTAGAAGCTTACCAGTTCCTTTAGGATGTTAATAACAATTCAATTACACAATTACAATCTTATTCCTGTTTTTTAAGCAACCACCTATTTTCAGTAAAATGTTCGGTACAAAAAATCTGCCTCAAATATCGGCTCGGTGTAAACGAATTATTATTTCCTAATTAAACGCAGTTTCACTCATGCTCGTTTGGACCCACACTTACTTCAGATAAGTTTGGAGATCCCCTATTTACTTTACGGACTCCCTTGCGCACCCATTTTGAAATTATTAATTATTAATTTTTGGATAACAGTTAGTGCAAATTTAGTCTTTGACGGTACCATGCACACCTGTTCCTCGTGTAAACAAATTGTAGCTGTAAAACGCATTTTACTACGCATTTGGTAGCCTGTATCTCCTAAACGCTTATTAATTTCCGCACCGAAAAGAAGAGAGTAAAGGTATGAGGGTAGTAAAAATATCATTAAGTGTAATATTTATAATCAAAATTTTGAAAAGAGTGATTTCAAGTACATTGAACAACGATTTATTGAGCTACGTCTTTTCTTGGAATTCAATACTAGTTTATTGAATCTTGGTATAACTAACTAAAATTTCACTTAATAATTTTATTTCAAAGTTAGTAACAAAATGTCAATCTTCTCAAACACAGTAATTAAAATGCGTTAACTGTACTTACAAGGGAACCTTACGAACCAAGTTCCGGGTATTTTCGCCGGACTAGTTCCAAAAGACAGGAGATAGGGTAGGAAGTCAGAATGTGAGATTATTTCTTTCGGAGCAAGAGTGTGAAAGGCAGGAGAACGGGTTAAGGGTGAAATGGTGCTTCGGTCCAGTAACTGTACCCGTTTTCTTTTGCCAGTTTCTCATAAACGAAAGCAGAGAATGAAGTGTAACTTATCATGATTATAGGTAATGCTGTTCTACACTAGAAGCGACTAGTGTGAAGCACCGTCAGTGTTGCCAGCTGTAGACATTCGCAGTGTTGCCAGAATATTAAAAGCCTGAAAATATCGGTGAAGGCAGGGACTCTAAAGATAAACTCAACGTCATTTACTGACAAAATATAATTTATTCTAGTGCTGTGTACTACTTCGCCAATACTATTGTAATAAGCACAAAAAGAAAGCAAAATAACACAAAACATCAATGATGCGAATTACAAATGAAATCAAGATATTAGTTGAAAATATATGATAATTGGCCATCAAACACTGTTGAGTCCATCGTTATAGACACTCGCTCTCCTCTCTTCTCTCTTTTTCAGTGTACACGTACGCTAAAACGAAGTTCTTTCCTACTGTCTTGAATTCACCTTTCCTTTTCTATGTTTATAAAAACATTTATGGGATGAAATATTACAATTCTTGTGGAGTGCTGATAAATCTGTTGTTCATTTTTATAGGAATTCGAACGTTTTCTTTTATTTGTCGTTTCAGGATGAATCCGAAAGTGGTCATTCGCCTGCTGGTTCAGAAATTTGGCACATCTGATGACGCACCATCCATTGCAGATCGGGAAATGTTCGACCAGATATGTGCCGAGTTATTGGATGAATGAGTGATCGTTGAGCGGTATGAATCTCTGACATATGAGGAAGCTTCAGTCCTGGATGTTGACTCAACTGATCGTGAATATGGTGATGAGGATATTGACATGACATCGCAAGCCATATCAATGCAACATGTGCGGAGGTGTCGGATGAAGAAGAAACACCGTCATCTCAAGGCAGTAGCTCATCGTATGTTCCGTCACCGGAAAGAAAGAAGAAAGGAGTCAGCGAGCTGTCAGAAGAATACAAAGAAGAGGCATTCCAATACTGGACAAGCGCAATTGCAGGAAAGAGAATGTCTCTGGCATCTGTTCGATCCAAGTTTTCAAAGATCAAATCGATTGGCGTGCTGCAGAACTATGAACGATCGTGAGAAAAGGTGACGTCGCGCGTGAAGATGAGTACTATAAACACCAGTGTTTGAGCACTTCAAAGAAATGTCTGCACGCAATGCCATAATTCACGACAGAACAATCAGACAGTGGGCATCGCAAATCAAACGCCAGGTTAATCCAGATGATAAACTAAATTTCAAGGCATCAGATTCATTCATGGATTTACAAGTTTAAGAAAAGGAACAGGATCGTCTCGCGATCAATTACTCATAAAGTGTCAAAGACCTGCGCCTCAAAAGAGGAGTATATACAGAGGAAATCAGATGAATTCGTCAGAAAAATGGAATTCTTGTTCATCGAACGACATTTGGTTCCCAAACAGATCCTGAACACAGATCAAAGTCGTTTCGAGAAAGAAATGCATTCAGGACTAACACTTTGACCAATGGATATTAACCGAGTATATGCAACTGTAGGATCTACGTCGGCAACGACGCACTGATACATGATAATGCCTGTAATCTCAATCGACGGAGATCTACATTCGCCGATGTACATGCTTTGTGCATAATCCAGCCGGACATTTCCTCAAAGGAAACCAACTGATCCATCAAATATGTCTTATGCTTTGATATGTAATCTCGAGGGACATACTTGACTAGCTGTTGAAAGACTTGTTTCCGTGTTTGGTAGCGAGGATCATGATTTGCGGGAAGAAAAGAATGTAACGGAGCTGGATTCTTGTTGATTGATTCAGAATGTTCAGTATCAGAGAGAGCCATTTGATCGTCAAAATCTTCGGAATTACTGATGGTGTGAGTCTTTTTTGGAGGTGGTGAATTGGAGCTTCCAGAATGGCGTGTTGAAGATCGTGCATTAGTAGAGAGATGATCTGAGCTTCTGCCGTGCTTAGAAGTTGACCCTAACGATGTGAGTTTAGCTTCTGTAGTGGATGAAGTAAGTTGAACGACTTGAGGTAATGTGTGCTTTCCTCGTTTTTACATTATGATGTCTCTGCGAGGGTGTACGAGCGATATGAGAATGCAGATGATGATAATACTAATGAATATGTGGGACGACCCGTTTGGATAGCCAAGGTATCGTACACTCTTTCTGCAGAAGACTTCAAAATAGAGGGCCCTTGGCTCGATCAGTCTGGTCCGTATGAAGAGACCCTTCAACGAAGAGATAACTAGAATGGTGATGTAGGAAGATTAATAAAATGCTGGCAACTCTGGTTCACTCAGTCAAGAGCTATTTCTGGCTACCAGTTGAGTATTATGATTCTACATTTTTTTTAAAATGCTAGCTAAGCTAGCTCCCCCAAAGGGCTACACCCTCTTTCCGGGAATGGATATATGAAAGTACAGGAGTAGCATGGATAAGGTGGATGGTCTATGTGGTGGAATATTATCCGTAAAAAAATATTTATTTTATTGTAATCATAATCCGAACAAAAACACCAGAGGTGCAAAAAGTGGAGCCAAGTTCTTTAGCCCTAAAAAGGTGTGAAATGGGAGACGGATGAGCCAAGTTCCTTGGTGACAGCATGTAACAGGAACAAAGGAACTTGGCGCGAGCTGGCAACAGCCTTAAGGTTGGTGGCGGTGGACGTAGTGGGTTTTAGGATCCCCACCACTCTTATAGCTTAAGGATCATGAACCTTGCCACTTCACGCCAAGTTCCTTTGTTCCTGTTACATGCTGTCACCAAGGAACTTGG